>VUQH01032909.1:9961-23120 GCA_015106775.1 Etroplus canarensis | reverse complement strand
GCCTGTGGCACTGCTCAGGTGTAATGGAAGCCCAGGTTGCTTTGATAGCAGCCTTCGGGTTATCTGCATTGTTGGGTCTGGTGTTTCTCATCTTCCTCTTGACAATACCCCATAGATTCTCTATCGGGTTCAGGTCAGGCGAGTTTGCTGGCCAATCAGTAACACCCTGGTCATTGAACCAGTTTTTGGTACCTTTGGCAGTGTGGACAGGGGCCAAGTCCTGCTGGAAAATGAAATCAGTATCTCCATAAAGCTTGTCAGCAGAAGGAAGCATGAAATGCTCTAAAATTTCCTGGTAGATGACTGTGTTGACTGTGGACTTGAGAAAACACAGTGGACCAACACCAGCAGATGACATGGCAGCCCAAATCATCACTGACTGCAGAAACTTCACACTGGACTTCAAGCAACACGGATTCTGCGCTTCTCCACTCTTCCTCCAGACTCTGGGACCTTGATTTCCAAATGAAATGCAAAATTTACTTTCATCTGAAAAGAGGACTTTAGACCACTGAGCAACAGTTCAGTTCCTTTTCTCCACAGCCCAGGTAAGACGCTTCTGACGTTGTCTCTGGTTGAGGAATGGCTTGACACGAGGAATGTGACAATTGTAGCCCATGTCTAGGATTTGTCTGTGCTTAGTGGCTCTTGATGCACTGCAGCCTCAGTCCACTCCTTGTCAAGCTCCCCGAAATTCTTGAATGGATTTATCCTAACAATCCTCTCAAGGCTGCAGTTATCCCTTTTGCTGGTGCACATTTTCCTACAACACTTTTTCCTTCCACCCAACTTTGTATGAATATGCTTGGATACAGCACCCTAAACAACCAGCTTCTTTAACAATGACCTTTTGTGGCTTACCCTCCTTGTGGAGGGTTAGCTGATTAGGGTGTGACACCATGACTTTCCAATACTGAACTTTTTCATAATATTCTAGTTTTCTGAAACACTGAATTTTGGGTTTTCATTGTCTGTAAGCCGTAATCATCAAAATTTCAAGAAATAAAGGCTTGAAATATTTCACTCTGTGTAATGAATCTATATAATATATGGGTTTCCCTTTCTGACACGAGTGACAAAAAATATTGAACTTTTTCATGACATTCCAGTTTTTTTAGATTTACCTGTACAAAGTCTTAACCAATCAGGCCCCATCCTATCTTAAAGAACTCACTGTACTATATTTTCCCAATAGAGCATGTCACTCTCAGAGTGCAGGCCTACTTGTGGTTGCTAAAGTTTTTAAAAGTAGAATGAGAGGCAGAGCCTTCAGCTATCAGGCCCCTCTCCTGTGAAACCAGCTCCCAGTTTGTATTCAGGAGGCAGATACCCTCTCTACATTTAAGATTTGGCTTAAAATTTTCCTTTTTAATAAAGCTTATAGTTAGGGCTTAGTTATGCTGCAATAGGTTTAGGGTGCTGGAGGGCTTGTTATGATACGCTGGACATTTCTCCTCCACTCACCTCTTTTTACTCACCATGCATTTATTTGCCACTGCTGCATATCATTAAATGTCTTCTCTCTCCCATAGTCTGTGTCTTTCTTTGCTCTCATTTTTCTCTTCTCCTTCCCCTCACCCCCAAACAGTCAAGGCAGATAGCTGCCCCTCCCTCAGCCTGGGTCTGCCTGAGGTCTCTTCCTGTTAAAAGGGAGTTCACCTTCCCACAGTCGTCAACTGCTTGCTCATAGGGGATCGTCTGATTGTTGGGGTTTTCTCTCTAATACTGTAGGATCTTTACCTTACAGTGTAGAGCACCTTGAGGCAACTTTTGTTGTAAATCAGTGCTCTATAAATAAAATTGAATTGAATTGAATACATATACAGTGGTTAACCCAGATTATGCTAACATTCATTATAACCCAAACTCAGAAACATTATTTGTCTTATATTCATAGTACTTTCTAATAATGTGGACATTTGGAACTAAAAAAATGAATTTTTTTAAAATATTAAACTAGTGTTATAATGTAGATTTTATCTGTGATTGTCAACATTATCTGTAATCCCTCTTAGAAACCCTTTCCACCATGGGAGGGTTGCATCAGGAAGGGCATTCGGCCATAAAGCTATGCCAAATTAGGGATGTGCAGTCGTCTAAGTTCTGCATCTTCAATCCCTGTTATCAAGAAATGCATATTCATTCCCATCTTATTTTAGAAATTTTAGTATAAGCTAAAACGTCTCACATTGTAATAAATGCGAGCAAAAATACTGAGTGTGAGTTTCTAGTTAGGCTCGAAGTGAATGCATGATTTTCTTATATTTTTCAGACTCAAAATCTGAATATTTTATTATTCTGATTCTGATTTTGCAGTGCTGCTAGAGTTTCATGACCGATAAGAATAAAACCCAAATCAATGGGAAAAACTTTTATCCACAGCTGAAGAAAAATCTTATCATAACCCCTTTGCATTTTGCTATGTTTCAACAGAGCCTTTGCTTCAACAGTTTGTCTCTCAATAAAAATGTATATATTTCTCAAAAGCTTTCCACTTCTGGGAATTTTAGTAAAACAGAGTAAACAAAAGTGGCTCGTTTGCCTCCCTATCCCTCATCGTTACCATTCGAGCTTCTCTCCCCCTCTCTTTTAGCTAAGTGCTCCTTTTCATTTCATACTGGGTTTTTTTGTGCCAAATTACTGTTTTCTAGGTTAAAAAATCTGTTCATGTCATCATGTGGTGTTTATGTGCTACTGAGTGGAACCTTTTCTTAGCTGATAATACCTTTAAACTCTGTGTTGTTTCACTGGGCCTGGGAAAGCTGTAATAGCAGGTTAGGCCACCCAAGCAAACTTTAGGCCATTCCTTGTAGCTGCCAGAAACATAGTTAAAAACATAAACACAACAACCATGGGCAGAAATTTATGAAGGCAGATTTAAAAAAATAAAAAGATTTAAATTTTTTTTTTTTTTTTGGCATTTTGAGAATAAAGTCAAAATTTCAAGAAAACTGTGGCGAATTAAGCTGACATTTCTTGTCAAGTTACTCTCGTTAGTGCGCAACTGCTAGACCTTCTACAGAATGCCTTGGCTAGAATGAGTTAGTTAAATCATACTTCAGAATCATACTTCAGAAATAATTTTTTTATTGCATAAACACAATGTGGTTATAATTATGAGTACATTGAAGATATTGGTACAGAAAATTGTGTCTGTTTAGAAGAAAAACACGCATTTGGAAGAGTTGGCTGCATATGTGCACAACAAAATAACTGGTAATGGACGCAATGAGATATCTGATCAAGCTGTTTGATCTTGAAGGTGTGGAGCTCAGATGTATGCACTGTCTCAGATGTAGGAATTATCGCAACACAGGGCCTCTTTCAGACATGTCCACAGTCAGGCCTGGAAGCCAACTGTGGCCCAAGGTCAGATTTTATATGACCCCTGGTATCTGTCTTAAAAGTATTTAAGTGTGGCCTGCCAGCACTGTCAAACAAAATTAATAAATTATACAGTTTTAAATGCAATTTCTCTTTTCATCTTATGGTGGCAACAACATGTGACGTATGTTACATGCTCCTGCGATAATTTCTGCCACTTGACACCTTTATAAAGGAAAAGAGTTGATAGTGAGGATTCTGCCTCTAGCAGAAATGGGAACTGCAATATTTTTTCACTGAAAACTGAAACAATTGTGTTTGCCTTTTCAAAGCAACTCAAAGAAGGGTTGGCCTCGCAACAGCAGTTGTGAGGGGAGTGTTCCGTCAGGAAGGGCCTCCAGGGTGAAAGCTATGCCAAAATACCGATGCAGATTAATCTGCTATGGTGGCCCCTTGGGGAAATACAAGGGAGCAACTGATGGTGCTACTATTGTAAAACATGAAAACTTTATCCTGTAAATTAAAACGGAAATGTTCCGTTTAATTGCAGAAAATGTCACTTAAAAACAAAACTGTGGATCCACTGTAATAGCAAAGTGTGAACAAATAAGGACTTTTATGTTATTTAATGGTTTATCTTTTTCAGTATGCCAGGCCATGGTTGATATCTCTGTGAGTTATCAACTTTTAAACTGATAAAATACAGTTATACGTCCAAAAATTTATGCTACTACTACCACTTTATACCACAATTTTCCAAAGACATCCAGTGGGCCGGACTGGACCATGTGGTGGGCTGTTTCTGGCCCATAGGCCGTATGTTTCACATGAATGATAGCAGCTTGACTAGAAGTTATAGTTTTACTCCTTGCATTTTTACTTTTTTCTTGAAATACTATTTCACCTTTTTCCTGAAAATACTATTTTGACTTTTTTACTCAAAACACTATTTACATTTTTTCTCCAAATTTCAACTTTTTCCTCAAAGTTTTAATTTATTCTCATAAAGCAAAATGGCTAAAAATCCTTTAAAAAAACATAAAAATAAAAAAAAATTCTAATGTGGCCCTAATACTCCTTAGCTATTAAGGAGGATTAGGGCCACATTTAAAAAAAAGGATTATTTAACTGTGTAGTTGTGCTTTTTGTGCAAAAGTAAATAACTTGTAATGAACAGATGGATATCGATGGTTACACGTTCGTTAAACAAGCAAACAAAGAACATGTTGTTCCCCTTTCTTTTGGCATTAGTAGGTTAACTACATGTTTAACCCTGAGACATCTTAAGAGAAAGAAGCGCAATTTAAATAATGCATCTCAGTTTTGTGCATTATAAGGTAATGCTGCTGCAGTAAATGAAATAAACCTGTCAGCACAACTTTTTGGGCTTAAACTTTGATAAATAAAAACTACTGTGTACCTTCGACTGCTCCCTTGTATCCTCCCCAAGGGTTTGCAGTGGATTAATTGGCATTGCTAATTTGGCAGAGGTTTTACACCAGATGCCCTTCCTGACAACTCTACATGGTGAGAGGGGCTTGTGTCCCCACCTATTTTATTATTACTGCATAATAAGAACACTTTATCCTCTAATTTGAAAAGAAAAAATTTCTCTTTAATCACATAAATATGTTTTTAAAACACTGTTGAATCACTGTAACAGTAATTTTTTTTAAACTGGAAGTTTTCTGTTATTTGACGAAATAAGAATTTTTAAAAATCAACTTGATTTTTTGGTTTATCTTTTTTCTTACTTTCTTTGGTTTAGTATGCCAGGCCATAGGTGATGTCTTTGTCAGTAAGAAGGCTTCAGACTGATAAAAAATACAGTTAAAAGTCCAAGAAATGTATGCCACTCCTACCAATTTGCAATTTTTACATTCTCCAAAGACATCCAGTGGGCCTGACTGGACCTTATGGAGGACCGTTTCTGGCCCCCGAGCCTTAAGTTTGACATCGTACCACAGGGCATTGCCTTCAGTCTCAAAATAGTATTTGGACTTTATTTTCAAAATATTAGTTCCACTTTTTTCTCAAAATTTTGACTTTCTTCTCAAAATTTAAACTTTTTCTCAAAATGAAAAAAATATTTTTTTTAAATATCCTGATTTTTTCTATCTTATCTGTAATGTGGCCCTAATACTGATTAGTTTTGATGCTTGTTAAGGGGCAGTGTGGAGCGCAGGGGTCGCTCAGTGAGGTCTCAGCCGGCGGCTGTGAACTCCTCTCAGGCTGAACTTGTATAATCTGCGCGGTGGGTTGTGGGTGTGTGAGCGTCGAAGTAAAATGGCGGACTTGGCAAACGAAGGTGAGTAAGTGGCAGAATGAGAAAAACAATAAAGCTTAGTTCGGCCGTGTAAAGCGTGCCTATACGCCCTCTGCATACTCTATAACTAAAAGGAAGCAATTCGGGCGCACCTTAATAGCGACTTCGGGTAAATTAATACCTTCGCGGCGTTTATAAGATTACAACATTAGCAAACAGGCTAACTGTGCTAATGGCTGGGCTGTGGCTAATACCTGGAACGCTTCGGAACGCCCTCCAGTACTGCCTGTCTTTAGCCGGCTTACCTCCTCACGCTAGCACCCGGCTATTTATAGTCGGCGTGTGTTGCCTTTTGTGGATATAACCTAAACTTACCAGGCCGCATAAAAACCTAAGCCAAGCTAAGCTAAAGTGCAAAAGAAACGCTGAATGATAAACGTTCAGTGACCCTGGTGGTATTTATTGTAGTTAGCGTTGCGTTGCAGGATTGCTTGACGTTCATTTAGGCGCGTAGAGGGAAAATGTCAGCCGGGAGACAATGCTTTGGTGTTGCTCCTGGTCTCCTCGAACTCTTTATTCAACCCATTTAGATCTGATTGTCATGGTGTTGAGCTGCTGTGGGGGAAATCAGTCAAAATCGTGGTGACATTGCTTGTCAACCGAGATGACTCATGCGGGATGTAGCGCATTAGCAGGCTAACCCCCACTCGGCTTTAGGGAACAACCAGTGGTGCCGACTATTTACTGAAAAGGGTCAGTTAATATGTGTGCTTGCTGGTTAACATAAGTAGGTGAACACGTACTTGAATTTTTGAAGTGAGTAGAAGTGTGGCATTTGGAATTCTCACATTCATTGGGCAAATTAGCTGAGACACGAAGGTGGACGTTGAATATAGGTCACACAACATCTTCCTAGTTTGTTGCACTGAACGTGTTTCACACGTAAACGAGCAGTAAAAGCCATGCGGGTTTGTGTCAAGACGGTGATCGTCGGTTCAGGAAACAGTCGTGGCTGTGTGCTGCCGGCTTTTCGGCTGTTGTGACATGCATGTGTACCCCGGCGAGGCTCGTTTTGCAGCCACAGCGATGCTACACCTGTTCAGTGTAACAGGCCCGACCCAGACAGAGAAAAACCTTTTGTCTGCTCGCCGTTATAGGATTACACATCTTACAGAGGTTACGCTGTGAAGGTAGAGGCGTTTAGTGGCTTGTTGTGACATCAAGTTATCACCTCGCCTGGCATGAGCTGTTCTTGTTATATTATGATAAGGAATTATAGAGGCGACCAAATAATAGTGAAAACTTAAAAACTAATTTTTTATTTAAAAATATAGTTTCTGATTATGCAGTTTGCCTTGTCTTACTATTATTATTATTATTATTATTATTATTATTATTATTATTATTATTTTGTTCGCTTTAGGGAAACTCAATGTGAGCTAATTATTCCAGGAACTTCTAATAGGATTGTATGGTTAAGTTTAGTGTACTCTGTTTGGGACTTGATTTCTCCTGGTTGGTTGACACTGATAGAACTTAGAGTTGTTAAGCTGTTGAAGAATGCATTTTCCAAGACATGTTTAAATGAGTCAACTGTAAACAGTTTAACTCACTGGAAACTTCACTACAACAAAATCAAACTATTTTAAAATCTACCATACAATCTAGAAAATAGATGTACTAATACACTTACAGACAGTATTTTCAGTGAAGTTTGACATTGTTACTTATAAAAATGTGGTATTTAAATGCTACATGGTTATGCTGAAAAATACTGGTGCATAGGGCTCTTCATCAGCACTCTGTGGCTTTTAAGCGGAACCTCAGGTCCCCAGAATGAATATGCCATAGAACTGGGTAATTTCAGTTATATATCATGTGAAGAATCAGACAGTAATGCTGCACACCTAAAGTTAGTGATTAGATGACCAGCCTACATCTTTTCTTAACAGACAAGCCTGCCATAGCGCCCCCTGTGTTTGTTTTCCAAAAAGATAAAGCACAGAAGGTAAGTTTCTGTCTCTATTCATTTACAAAGGCCAAAGCCACTTTTTTGAGTTTTCAGTGTTTACTTGTACCAATATTTAGTGTGAGCTGTTGGATTCAACATTTTTACCATTATCAGGTTAACAAGACTTCCTGCAAAGGCGAAGCGTGTCTTACTTATTTGTTTCCACTTTCATTCATTATATAACCTCCAGACACTACTGAAGTTTAGAAAACTACTTTTTTTTTTAATTTCAAGTTATTTTTAATGACTCATGGTGCTCCTGTGGCACAAATAAAAAATATGACTTCTCTCGCAGAGATCTGCTGAGGGCTCAAGTGCAGAAGATGGAGAAGGTAAATAAAATATCTAGATTGTCCTATTTCTTTGTCCATGTTATTTTTCTCATGAATTTATTTAAACTGGAATATCATCATTATGTTCGTGCCATTTTCAGATTCTGATAAAGATGAGGGAAGCTATACCCCCCCTGTGAAAAGGGAAAGGACCTCATCATTCCCGCCCCCACATTCTGGTAAGGGCACATGAAGACTAAGTAGAGCAGATTTTTTTGTTGCTTCTTATTTTTGGTGTACACATTGATTGGTATGCTGATTGCAATGCCCATCTGCTACTTTGCAGTTCCCAAGAACAATGTATTCATGCCCTCAAGTTTCTGCCAGTCTCCGACTGGGAACTCTGATTCTGAGCCAGGTGAGCAATGTAGACCACTGTTAGTTTTAGTTTCATAGTGTCAAAGGCCCCAGTGGTAAAAATCTCGGTATTACCAGTCAAGCAAGTTAGCATTTTAAAGCAGTTAGCTCAATAAGCTCACTAATATTGCTAAATAATAACATCTACTGACAAATAATGTTGGAAATTCTAGGAGTCCATTGAACTTTTGCTGTGAATATTCTGCAAATGCTTCAATCCCCAACTCTGATCAGTTCTAGTCAATTTTTATGCAGCAATTTTACTCCTGATTTTATCCCTCAAGTGTCAGCTGCTATTCCTTTAAAGTCATTACTGCATATTTGATTAGTCTGAACAGACATGGACATAATCATTTTAATATCTGTATATTGGTTCAGCTTGTTTGTTTTATTTGTTTTTATTCTAGCCCAGTTCAGTTCTCCTTAATGTGTCATTTGGGCTTCACTGTTCCAAAGATCTGTGTTAGTTTTGGTCATCTGTTAGCAAGTAGATCATTCATCAGCCAATGAGATGCCTTTTTAAAGCTTGTAAATAGTAACTTCTCAGAAATCCCAGTAATTCAGAGTTTGTTTTATCGTAGCAATAATGTGGCCTTGAGTTGCTTGTGATCATGCCTACATGTAAAAAAGTTCTGTTATGAATTATAGCTGTCTGAACTGTCAAGTTCAGCTGGGTAAACAAATTCATAACGTTTGAATTTTAAAAAGCCAGTAAAGGCTTAGGGTTTATTATCAGTTTTTTTATGTGGTGCTAGTTGGCAGCAGTTTTCGTAGTGCCGATGCGCTAGATTATTCGGTGTTATAAACCACTCTGTTTTGCACTATTTTAGCTGGCTATGTTGCTTTTCTCTGTATATAACTTGGTTGTGTCTGTTCCTACATTAGTTTGTATAAGTGAAAGTTTTTTCTTTCTTCCCAAACTGATATAACTGGAGTTTATTTCTTAAATCATCTACTTTTAGCAGGTTAGTGGTTAAACATGCAGGAACAAAACAGGTGTCAGCCTTGTGCCCTTGCTTGTGCAGTCTCTATGCTGTGGTTAGATTTGTTTGTGTCAGGCTCACAATCAATGCATTCATCTTAACTTAGTCAGTTTAGTGTATCATTTATAATAACATTTATGTTATTGATTAGGAAACATGTATTATTTGGGGGTTTTTTTGTTTTTTTTTTTTAACCCAAAATTGTATTTGATAATTTACAATCAGTGTATCTGTTTTTCAGCTGCATAGACATCCTACAAGGTTAAAACAGTAGGATTACATATTTGACAAGTATTTGACTGAGATAAAGAAAAAGACACACACATGTTATTATAAAATTAAAGTGGAGCAGTTGTGAGCAACAATTTGGGGTGAATTGAGTTCATAGTACTTGTGATTTTGTAACAGTACCGATGTCAGTGCTGTATATCCAGCTATTGAAATCTGTAATATTTCTGTAAAACCAAGCTAGTAAAAATGCATGTTGTGGCAAAATTGTTTCAAACCCAGCAGCAGTCGCTTGTGTCTGCATTTTGTGTCACTGATTCCAAAACAGTATTTTTTGTGCAACCGGACTAGTCATTAGGGTATTTGTTTTTCAGTATTTAAATATAGATATTTTTATTACCTCCATCAAGGAGCTTATGATGTTAAATTGGTTTGACTGTTTGTGTGTGTGTTAGCAGGATTTCGCTAAAAGTTACAGATGGATTTGCATTAAAATGTTACTGGAGGTGGGGCTTGGCCCAAGGTAAAAATGACTAAACTTTGAAGCCAATCTGGATCCAGGAGTTTTTTTGAAGGCCTTGGTGGAGGTATGCAGTCTTTGACTGCTTTTGTTTTACAGTAAGATGAGATTAGAAATACTCTATTTATCCCATATTTGGGAAATTCTTTATTTGCAGCAGTTGAATAATAGAAGTATTATGGTGTTATTTGTCCAGCACAACTTCAGTCATTTGCTTAGCAAATGAACAGGACAATTTTAGAATCACTTTAAACAAGATAAAAATTTGCACTGGTAAGCACTGACAAAATGGGGGAAAAAGTCATTATGGAAAATATCGAACAGGTACTGGAGATTCATGGCATTTTCACTACAGAAGCACTTTAAAGAAGAATAAGGAATAACGATTTTTAAAAATTAATTTAGAAATGAATATTTTATCCCGCATATTGTCAAAAATGAAATTGCCCAGTCATTTGTTGTTTTAATGGGTTGAGCCTGATTGAAATAACAAATGGAGGATTAATTCATCAGTTTACAGCGTTACAGAGAGGATTTCCACTGGGGCAAAAAACCAGGTTATAATTAATGACCACTTGAAGTATGTTATGTAATGCACTTATTTCACAGTGAAAACGGTGATGAAGAGACTATAAAAAAGAGAAAGATTAGTTGTCAATGGAATGCAGAGCGACAAAAGTTATTGAAAGTTTATTTTGTTACATTTGATTTTTTTTTTTCCATAACGGTTTGGTTGCTAGTGTGGTTGTTGCCTTCATTGTCTACCTTTATGTCCTGAGAGTTGGTTAGTAAAAATATTCATTTATTTTAAAGCTTATTTACCAGCTTAAAAATTCTTAGTCATCCATAGATTCTTAAGAACATTATGAATGTGAGAATATTCTTTTAATACCTGGATTCATAAGGTCTTACTTCAGCATATGTGCAATTTTGTATTTCACACACAAGTTGGTCTGAATTGACTGATTGGTCAAGTGTAACGTTTATGTCCCCTTGACACCTGAATGGTCACTTAAATTGCTGAGGACAAACAGAGTTGCTTTTGGCTCTCTGCTTTAGCATTGATTAGGTGATGACATTATATAATAAAGTCACAGAGCTGGTGAGATAGAGGTAGAACTAGATGAGACCCTAGAGCCATGTTACTGAGATTCCAACACAATTCTTAGAGCTCTGCAAGGGTTGCTGTGGTAACTAGCCCTATGGTTAGAAAAGTGCAAAGACAGAAGGAACATATTCACATTAAGTTGCTTGAATATATATTTTTAATTCTTCTTCCCTTTATGCTTTGCCACACCAGAGGAGAAGCCTGTAGGGTTCCGTTTAAAGCCACCAACTCTGATACATGGACAGGCACCAAGTTCAGGTAGATGTTTGATATTCTTTGTGATTATTCATATTGTGTTTTCTGACTGAATTTACAAAAGATATTTAAAAAATATCTCGAATAACATGAGCATGTCCAAAGATTTATACATCCCAACCCCTCAAGAAAGGGGAAAAAGGTAAAAGATCATGGAATTCTACAACAGTTTGGCAGAAGTTTATAGCCATCTTATAACTTCCATGCTCGCTAATGTAATGTTGGCCTACCCACCATGGTGTCTGATTCCCTCCCTGTTGAAGGTTTGAACATTCCCAGATAATTTTGATTAAAGTCCAAAAATGGCATTCAGGACAGCCCTAGTATCCATACATGAGCATGTAGCCCAAGAGGATATTGTTATTTATATAAAGCATGAGAAAGGTTGCCTCTGTTGCAGGTGTCCCTAGTCAGAAACCCAAGGAGCAGCAACGCAGTGTTCTCCGCCCTGCAGTTCTCCAGGCACCGCCCTCTAAATCACATATAGAGTCCAGTGAGTAAAGCCGGGAGCCTCTAGCATTCACTAATTGCCTGAAAAGGTTTCGCAGACATAATTGAAATCTTTTGTGCCTCTAAGTTAGAGCTGGGCGATAAAACGATAACGATTCTATAACTTGTATATATTATATAACTTTTGCTTGATAGAGGTTTAAGACACAGTCAATGTAACATTGATAAAACTCAAGCTGTTCATGTTTTAACAACATGAAAAGCCAATCATAATGAGAATAGTGCCACTTGAACCAATAAATTGGATGGAAAGGAGCTGCAGCCATGTTTTTTAGTTGGAACGTAGGCTAGCAGCTGGCAGTAGGAGACATGCTAATGTTTCAGCTTCTGTAGCCATGCACACCACATCTCAGGAGAAGGCACGAGATAAGAGAAAAATGACGATGGCAAACCCGAGAGACAGTGTTACTAAAGGAGACATGGCAGAGGGCAGAGCCTGAGGCTCAAAAGACAACATTGTTGGAAAAAACGAGGGCGGAGGAGTTCAGTGCGTGGAGATATTTTGGCTGTTTAAAATCCAACAGAAAGCAGAGAAACTGCACTGTGACCTGTGTCAAAGTATGTTCCCACATAGACGGTAATAATACTGATGTGTTTTAAGTTCTGAAGCAGAACCATCCTTTAGAGCACAATGTCAGACTTTAAAGTCCCAGACTCAAACAGGTGCTGCTGGTCCTCCTGAAACAACCACAGAGGCCACTTTCTCCAGCTCCATGCCTTAAAACAGCCTACTTTAATTTCAAAAAAACACAATGACAGCATGGTGGAAAATGTAGAATTTAAACAGCTGATTAAAGCAATAACTGGTTAGCAGTTATCTCAGACAGCTCAGCTATACCGGGAGCACAGTGACAGTCACACATCTGAACTATATCTGAGTCTCACTGCCCACTGCATTGACCAAGGCTGGAATCTGAAAAGCAAATGTCTTTAAACTGCCCACTTTCCTGAAGACCAAACAAGTAAAGTCATGACTTTAGGACTGACAGAAGCTCTTTGATCCTGAGGACTGAATTAGGACTGAATTTGTACTGAGGATATAAACAATGTTTTTCTCTTTCTTTGAAGGTTTGTATAGATTCAAAATAGTTATAGTTGGTAAACAAAAGATAGGATACAGTACAGAGGCAGATTATTAGAAAGTTTTTGTTAATATACTTTATTTACGTGGAACTGACCAAAGAATTTACTTTGTGTTCTCCTGTAAAACTTGAAAGCTTTAGAATTTTAATTTTAGATGTAAGATTTCAGAGTTTAAGAATTAC
>VUQH01032904.1:0-18501 GCA_015106775.1 Etroplus canarensis | reverse complement strand
TTATTGTGTACTGTTTTTGCATTGTAGGGTGTCCTTTGCATTGTTTACATTGCATTGCATTGTTGCAACTATTGCACATGTTGCACACGTTGCACTTTATTTATTTATCTATTTTTTAAATCTTTTAAACTTAAATTTTTAACTGTGGAAAAAAATAAACTAGTCCTGTCTCTGTCACATGTCATATGTTTACATATTTATATGTTGCACCAGGTCTTGGAGAAACGCTATTTCATTTCACTATGTTCTGCGTCAGCTATGATAATAAAGCTCTCTTGAATCTTGAATCTTGAACCTTCTTAAGCCTCATTTACTGTTTTGCACCTGTCCTTTGGAGAGCCTATGCATAGCTTTGCAGAACATCGTCTACATGTTGTAGCTGTTTACTGTCACCAAGGTATCTGTGGGTTACTCTTGATAGCTTTTGTTAGTCCTTCAGGCAACCACAGCAAAGACTGGAGTTATAACATATAAGGAGTGGAAGTGAAACCAAATCTTTTCTTGGTGCTTTTCATGCTGTTTTTTAAAACTATGATTTTTAAAAAAATTTTATTTAATTTTATTTATTTATTTATTTATTTTGGGGGGGGCCGCACTCCCTCTACTATTTATTGAACTCTGCCATTGCTCCCTTCCTGTCCTATACTACTTTTCAACCAATCAGCATTCAACCTATGCACAGCAGAATCTACATAGAGCTATGCATAGTTGGCTTTTTGAAGGACTGCACGTCTGCACATATGCATTGGTTGCACACCACCGCAGTATAATAAATCATGCATTAACTTCTAATCTGAAGTCTTGTCTTCTAAGTTTGTGGAGTGAAATCCTCATTTGTTTTTAATATTTTTAAAGTATTGTGAGTAACACAAGCCCAGTAGAATTGAAAGTCTGATGTAGCTGCCATCCTGTGTATTCTTGCCAATTATACTTCTGTCCAACAGCTATTTTTAAAGATGGAATGACTTTAGTGTTACATAAAGGTTGGTGGATGACTGCGTTCTTTGGCACTGTGACATAATCAGATTACACAGAAAATACTTCTTAGTTTGAAATATTCATTCTGGGTTTAGATTTTTTTTTTTGCAGAATGTGATTATAAACACAATAAGTAAAAAGACGTGTGTGTGTGTGTGTGTGTGCGCGTGTGCATGTGTGTGTGAATGTGTGCATATGTGTGTGCGCTCAAATGAAATATTGACATCCCATTCACCGAGTCCTGTGGGTATCAAGGTGAGTGCAGAAGTAGAAGATTGACTAGAAAGTGGAACAAGATGGAGAGGGAAAGAGAAATGAGAAGTCTGGATAGAGCTTAGTGAAAGTGGGTGTGTAAGTGCAGAAATATAGTGTGACTGTGTGGGCGCAGAGCAGCAGCAAGAAATACAGCGATGGAGTGTGATACAGTGAGAAATTGGAAAGGGAAAGGTGGCAAAACCTGAAGAGAGAAGGTGGATATCGAGAAAGTGAGTGGACAGAAGGAAAGAGCACAGCATGAAATGGGGAGAGCATGTTGGTGTTTAATGGAGGGTGAAGAAGGTCGAAAGGCAGAGAGAGAGCATGAACAAATAGAGAGCCAAAGGCCATAAGTACCCTTTGTTCACACACTTTTCGATAATGTGCTAATTCACACCTACAGTTACACACACTGTAAAAATTAAGTGTGACGAAAGCCAAGATTTTTAAATCTCAATTCAGTTTAATCAGGCATCTCATTCAAAATGTCTGAGGGAGAATTACTTGGGTTTAAATCAAACGGGTGCGTCAATAACAGATGGGAGTAGAGGGAAAAACAGACATCACAACACAATTGTTTCATTTCAGCAGAGGCATCAAGCTTCGGGGTAACTGGTTCCAGGTAGATGGAGCTCAAAGTCTAAAAGAAAATCAGCGCTAATAGAGAACCCTGAAGCTCCTGGGAGACAGTCTGATGAAGTCATGGCAGTAACACAAAATGCTGCAGTTTAAGTACAGCCTCTAAAGGGGGGGGCAACACAGGGCGAACTTAATTTTATTAAGTTTAGGAACACAGGGGCTTGATGCTAATGGGGAAGCGAAACCAATATCTTTACAGCTGTCTCCTGTGTTTGGCATTCCATTTTCCTTGGAAGGATTGCCTTTTTTGGGCATCATTATTCATCGCCTCTACCCTGTGCGCATTTCCTGAGAGCACAGTTCCTTTGATGGTCCTCCTCTGATTCCTGTTGTCAATGTGAATCTAAACAATATACACACATTTTTGGAATTCAGTTAGATAGAAATTCCCTTCAAAAACCTTTTTTTAAACTACCCCCCAGATTTAAACTGGATTCTTAAAACTTACAAACAATCCACTTTACTACTGATTATAGAGATATGCTGAATGTTAATACTGCTGCCTTTTGCCCTTAACCAGAAACCATCTACTCTGCTCCACTGTGCATGCACCAGTATACAGGTTTACCAGTGGTTGCAATGTTGTCTCATTGATGATATATTTTAACTTCAGTTTCTCTCTCTCTCTCTCTCTCTCTCACACACACACACACACACACACACATAGAGTTCTATACCTCTGAACTCAAACCCTTTCATTTGATGGTAAAGAAGATTAATTTGTCCTGTATATGGGTGTTTGTGAGCCTCCTTGATTCCTGAATGGATTTTAATTCCTACTAGTTAGTGCAATACAGCCAACCAACGACAAGAAAACGTATCACTTTCCTACAGTACTTCACACATTACAATAACCTGTGAATTGTGACGGACTGTGAGCCAGATGAGCTAGTAATTGATGTTCTGAATGCCGTTCTGAGTTTTTGACATTTTGATTCTTATTTTCTTGGTTTATTTCTTTATTATTCTAATTGTGAGTCTGAATCCTTGTGATATCGTTAAGTCTTCAGTTTCTGTCTTTACTACATGATTTTCCTAGTAAGCGGTTTCTGTTTTGTAAGCTTGTGTTTTGGTTCACAATTTCATTGTAATTGTAAAATGTTGAGTTCCAGCCTTATTGTATTATTTGAGTGGTGGTTTCTGTCCATTTCTCATGGAGCTTTTGATGCCTGTTTATGATTTAGTCCTTCTAGTAGTAGCTTTAAATTATTGATTTTTAGTTAGCTTCAGATTTTTCCTTTTGAGTTTGTTATTCCTTGTGTGTGCAGTTCCCTCAGTGTTTTCCCAATTGTTACATCCTCTGTCTTATTCTCTGTCCTTTTGTTTTATGTCTCTGTCTTCATGTTAATGTAAGTCTGTTGTCTGTTTCTGGCTCTCTTTTGGTTTTTTCATGTTTGTTGCGGACTTATTTTGGGCTTTGCTATTCAGTCTAATAATAGGTTTATTTTTTCTTATTTCACCTGCTTAGAGCCCTGCATTTGGGTCCCACATTCTACAATGATGACCTGTTTGTTATGCTTACATTAATAAAGTCACTGTTGTAGATTTTGTGCAGATCTGTATTACCAGTGTTGATCATTACTTAAAAATCCATTGAAAATTACTAGTTACTTTAAAAAGAAGCAAGGAACTACATTCCTTATTTACTTTCTGTAGAAATCAATTTGTCACACTGCTTGTTACATTACTTCTGCGTGACTCCACAACATCACCTAGAATGCACTGTCATATAATTTTAAATTAACAAAAAAATTGTGCTGCAGTTCCATACACTCACACAAGTCCATATCCTAACAAGGAAACACGTAAGCTCTTTCTGTTAGTCTCTAAGTTTTAAAACAAAGCTGACAGGAAGGTTGGAAAACAGCCCAAACAGTACTTCATAGAAAAATGTAGGCTGCGGCAATTTCACTATAGAACCAGGTATATGTAAAAATGAAGGTTACATTGCAACAAGCCTGACTGCTCATCACTTCAAGCTTTAGCTACTTGGTTGGTGTTGGTCTGGGTTCTTTGGTAATAGCATTGTTTTAGTTGTCATTGAGCGGACGAGTAAAGAGCGGATGTTGTGTTGGCAGTTAGTTCTTTCTGGGATGGATGCAGCTTGAACTTTACCACCACCTTCTTGTCCTTTAAAGTAATAGGCATATCGCCAGTCTTAAGTCTTGCTCTAATATTTTTCTCCTCCCTCCACATGAGCACAAATGCAAATTTAAAATGTAATTATTTTGAAGCTCCAGCCACATGTTGTGCAGATAATTGAGGAACATCTGTAATAAAATTATCAACATGATTATTTAATTAGTAGCTGTAATTTGATTACCTTATTTACCACATTAATGTGTAACAATACTGGAACCAAAAAAGGTAATGTGATTAGAATTGCATTTACACCAAACAATTTAAAAGATGTGCACAGCTACTGTGATGTTACTGTTTGGTTACTGAATTCCTGTTTTGAAGACCCAAGATGAACATTTCCATCATCACCATCTTGGTGTTTTGTAACTGAATGTGATGAGCAAGGGGAAGACCTGATGATGAAACTGTATGCTGATTGGCTAATGTCAGTAACAATTATCCAGCACGTCCTGCTTAATCCTCCTTTTAATACTTAAAATGATCAAAATTTCCAAAATGGACTTATGTTTTATTCAGTAGATGACCTGAAATGAGCCCATAAACTCACCAGAAAAGTGTTTACCGGGAGCCATCTTCCCATGCACTTCTACAGGACTTGAAGTCTTTTTGCAACCACAGCCCCCCTGTTTTCCATTAAGAAAGAGCACAGATTTAGGCAACTTCAGCATTGGCTTCACTTTTCAGAACCAGAAGCTACATCCGTCTTCTATACAATCTGTGGCTAATATATATAATTGCTTTAACACCTCTATGAGAGTGATAACAAAAAGTGAACGTTATTACCATATTAAAAGTAGACTTTATGTCAGAAGAGTTGGATTACCTTAGACTGTCCAGGTGTACCACATCAACTTTATATTGAACGTATCTGCATTTTCTCAACAACCATGACATCAGATTAGATCAACTTTAAAATATTTGTATCTTTGCTGTAACACATAACATTTGTCAGCCTTTAAAGAAGCAAACAAATAAATAAAATCAAGATTTCCTGAAGTTATAGAGAGGACCAATTGCTGACTGCCGACAAAATTTTCAGCTCATTTCAATAACTGACAGGAGCTTAATGAAATGAGTGGTAAGAACAGTTTCCTGTGTTGAGCTCTGCATGAAGTGAGTCACACTGGAAGCCAGAAACACAGTAACATAGCTTTTGAAATTCAATTTCTTTTGGGGCATCACACTTGTGCACAATACAGAAAAGCTTATTGTGTTCAAAGCACTAAAAAACAGTGTTCACATTCTTGATTATGACTGGCTGAGATTTGTTCAAAGCTGCTGTAAAATAACACCGTGACCACATATCATCAGTATTGCTGCCACATACAAACTGTAATTATTTGCATCAGTGGTTCTGAACTTTTTCATCAGGAAACAAAGATTTTTATGAAGAATATTTATTTCACAGAGATATGAACACAATGTATTAAATATGTGCTGTGGTTTCACACATGTGTCAGTATCATCTCTTAAAGCATCTATTTTGGGTTTTTTCTTCCAGGTTCTGCTCTCTGGTCTCATCGGAGTAGTGTCATGGAAGAGGCCGCTCTCTCTTGTGGTGAGTGTCCTCTGAACGCCCACAGTCAACCACTAACCTGACAGCTGTGAACAAAGATACAATACCTTAGAGGGAATCTGTTATTGTGATAATGGTGACATGTTTTCCTTTTCTCTTTGGATCACCAAATTTAGATAAGTAAACATATCACAATTTTGACAAAGCGTTAGACAGCTCTGTATGTGACACAAAACCGTTCAAATTCACAGCAAGAAGTGCTGAACTGAATTTATATCTTTTTAATTTGTGTCTATTTAATTTATATTTATATATTTATTTCAATTCTGGTGTTTTCTGTTACTAATTTTGTCATTAGTGAGTCTTTATACTGGTTTACAATAGTTGATAATCCTGTTAAGAGTGCAGTACAAAATATAATATATGCCCCTTTGAATGCAATGATTTTAAAAAAGCAAAAAATGCACACAACCAAATAATTTTCAGTCTCTTGTTATTTTTTTATCTTTTTATTACTGCTGTTTTTAACCAAGTCAGCAAATGGTTACCTCACATTAACACTGTAAAGTGCTGCTTTAAAACAAACTCTAGTTGGCCCTAGTCTTCCAAACTTAGTGTAATACTTGTTTTGTGGTCATGAAAAATATCTCTTTGCCTTGAGTAACACCTGGTTTTCTGTGGTTGTATGCAGAGGATCTCTGAGTCCCTGCATGCAATCAAAGTTCAGCACTGAAACAGTGTAACCAGAAATGACAACAATACAAGTCTTAATTTTTTCAAACTAAGAAAAGTTCCAAACAGCATTCACAGCTCCTCTGTTGATCCCAAGTTATTTTGGAGTCTCTTTTCTTCATCCCCCATCTTACTTTTCTTGAATGTAGAGATAGAGCCCCTCCCAGCTGTTAACACACTGTTACGCTGCCTGGATAATTAACATTACACAGCATGCTCTGAATGTTAGTGTTACAAATTTCCTGTCTTTCCCTAATTATCTTCTGCCATGATGCTCGCCCCGTTGAAAAGAATTAGTTGTAAATTGATTTATTTTTTCCTTTTACATTTTTGCATCTTATTACGTTTAGAACCATGAGTAAAATGCTCTACATTTAATATAGTTAAAAGTGTAACTGATCATGTTAGCACAGCTGACAACTGAAAACTTGATTAAAGAAGCAATGCATTTGTCTGGAGCATCAGTCTCCATAGATCCAATAATAATCTGAAAATGGGATTAAAAAACATACTTATCCGACTCGTCAGTGCACTATTTTTTCTAAGAAATGAAGGCTCACCGAATAAATAAGAATTCATAAAACAGTGTGTGGCCCTTTATACAATAGCATTTTGGCTTTAACCAGAAAAAAAATAGGTGGGGGACTCTGGTGCACAAACATATCACAGGTCCTAAATGGTACCTTCAAAACACTGGTCTCAAAGTGGAATGCTGATCTTTTTAAGCAGAGTTGCAAAGAAAAGCATATTTGAAACTGGCCAATGAAAAGGAAAAGATTAAAATGGTTAAAAGAATACAGACATTAAAGAGATAGACTGATGGATAAAAGCTTGAGTTGCTTTGGTCAAAAAAAGAACATTTGCAAGAAGCAGAACAAATTAAAGGTGGTAATGTAACAGAATTGTACAGGACAAAAGAGACTTTAAACAAGGAAGCCTGCAGATATATTTTGGGACACTATCCTGTACCCACTATTTCATTGGAGCCATTTTCCTTCAACAGCAGGATCCCAAACACAACTTGAAACTATGTAAGAACTAATTAGAAAATAAACATTCAAGTGGTATTCTGTCCGCAACGCAGTGGCCAGCACAGAAACCCAATTTCAGTCCTCATGAACTTTTGTGGTGAACAGCTTGACCGTATGCTGTAAAAGAAGTATCCATCAAACAGATCTAACTTGATCCAGAAAGCACAGGGTGACATTTTTCCAGATTACCTCAACAAATTGACAGCCAGAAAGCCAACAGCTCCACAAGGTTGTGAGTGCAGTCAATGGACTATTCTTTTAATTTCTTAAGTAAAAATCTTATCACTGATTTGACTAGATTTCCCAGCCACAGCACATCTTATTTGATACATCAAAGTATTAGTTGTTACGTAATTCTAATTATTATGATTTTTTCTTAGTGACTTCAAGCTTAACATATCTAGTACTAAGCCAGGCTTATCTTCTTGGTATAAAAAACTCAGTAAAAAGACAAAACATACTTAACATTAGCACTAAAACTGCCAACAAGACCTTACAGTACACTCTAATCTCAACTTATAAGCACATTTTGACCAAGTCAGTGACTCCACGCCTCTTTGTGGTCACAGCAGCCATAGGAACTGGAACTGTCAGACAACACAGTTTCATCTTTGGGGCATGTTCACATTGTGTGTTAAAATCCTTCTATCACAGCTCCAGTGTGTTTTTTTTTATAGCCACTGACCTGAGAATTGTGAACAAAGTCAGTTAAAAGTCTTAGCAGTTTTCATTTTTCTTTTCAGATACAAACCCTTGTGCTTTCTGAACTCAGATCACAGCATAAAAAGACCAGTGCATGTATATATAGCAGTGCCACAAGTGGAATATTACATTTATGGAAAGGACAAGTGTAAAATACATTATATTTCTAATGTATAAACTACTGTATTTTAAAAAGAATGGATTAGTAAATAGCAAAAATCAGGAATAAAAATCAGCACCACCTTTAATATAGTTGTGCTTACCCCTAAAGAAAGAAAGAAATAATATGATATAGAATCCTTTCAAAAGCTCAAATCAAATCCAAATTATAGCCTAGACTGACTCTTCATACAGCTAATGTATTATTCATCATGGCCAACCATATTTTTTTCAGTCACACCAAACAGGTATCACTTCTGTTTCTGCTCTGCAGACAGCAAGAATTTCCTCTTCAGTACCTTAAGAGAACTTTTCTAAATGTAAGAGACTTTTGAAATTATACATAACTTGAACAGATTTTATTTTTTTATTTTTAAAGACTTTATATTTTAAATTTTCATAAAGGACTAAGTATTTTTAACAACATGAAGAGGTCATGTAGTCTTGCCTACATCTGAATGTTAAAAATTCTTTAGATGACTTTCATGTTCTTGCTATAGTCCATATTCCCCTAACCTGTATGTGTGATACACTGCATTACATCTTACTTTTCCCCATGTACAGATGCATCATGATTTATCTGTGACTTAGGATTAGGGCACAACTCAAACTAGAACCACCTGTCCAATTCTATTTCATGCTCCCTTAATGCCATAAATAAACTCATCTCATTTCTGCAGCTTTACGCAGATCACCTGCACGCTTCTCCGGCTCACTGCATAAGTCTTGTCTTCCTCCCTTTAGTTTTATCACCTTGCTTCCCTGCTGCTGATATCTGCAACCTCATATTTCCATTTCCCTCCCCTCAATCTCCTATCACTGAAGTGTGTGTAGAAATCAGTTATACTTTGTGCTCTGTAAAAGAGTTAAATCCTTTTACATCTGTTTTCTTAAAAAGCATGGCTAATTTACTGGAATAATTCATGCATACTAGTGTACAGAGGTGTTAGTCCATGGTCCCTGCCTTCTGTCTTGAGGGAGGTGGTCAGACAGTAATTTCTTGTTTTTAAGATTGTTACTGTAGCATCTGATGTTCAGTCCTGACAGGCGAGTGTTTCCATTTCTGGCCTGGACCCAGTGATGACTGGCAGGTGACTAATACACCGGCTGCACAAGCTAAGGCCTGGCAACAATGCACTAACCCATCTGCCAACTGTGGGTGGCCATGCTCTTCATGGTGATTTGTAATGACTGGAGTTTCTCCAGACTTCTTAAGTATGTCTGTTAAAGACTTGGGTTTCTCAGCTGAATTCTGCCAGACTGGTCTCTTAACACAAGGTCCAGGGGATAATCAAAGAATCTGGGAAGTTTGGGATTTTACGCTGTGAAGCAATTATCTGATTTCTCAAATACTGAGCCAACAGAGGATTAGGCTGGAGCTCTTTTGTTATCAAAGTATTCTTTGAATAGGTCATTTATAAAATCAAAAGGGAAAATATTTGAGGCATATGTGTAATTTTCATCATGGTGCTCTAAACTTCTGACCTTTTGGTGTTGTGCAGTTGATTGGACAAAAGAAGACATTAGAGATATTAGGTACATTAAAGACAGCGTTTTCACATTATTTTTCTTGCGCTTTGCAGTAATCTGTCCAGTAGGAATGAAACCATCTCAGAATCATTTGGGTTCCTTAAATCAAATTAAGATCCCTCCTACAACTGCATGACCTAGACAGTTTTAACTCTTAACTCCCATTTATCGAGACAGACTGCACTTGGCCAGCTGGTAGCTGGTTGTTTGTTAATGTAAGCAGCTGCCAATTTAAGCTTATGTTAACCACAGCAGCAGGAGGGCAACAGAAGAATGGGCATTCAGTCAAAAACTCAAGGTCACTGATGAGTTTACACACTTTTGAGGGTGCTGAAGCACCTCTAAATTTCACCTTGGCAACCCTAGAACTAACAATAGAAAAAGTAGTAATAAATCCATCCATTTTCTGCTGCTTATCTGTGTTTGGGGCAGCAGGGGGGACACAAAGGTGTTTCCAAGCCTATCGAGAGAAATAATCTCTCCAGCATGTCCCGTGTTTGTCTCAGGCCCTTTTCCCAGTGGAACATGCTGAAACACCTCACCTAGAAGGCACCCAGGCTTTTAGTTATCCTAACTAAAAGCCTGAGCCATCTTAACTGGCTAATTTCAAAGTGGAAGAATAGGAAGTAGTCGTAATAAAAATGCATTTTATTAATTTCTGACATTGTTAGACAATATTATGGACACTCACAATCAGTTTTGAGGTCTATCCAGTTGCACTGACTTCACTGTAGTGATGGACTTAACAACAGGACTCATATCATTTCAAGCAGGGCTTGAGCAGGATGGCTGCCTTTACATTGAAGTGACAGGCTATATGTCTATATTTCACTCAGAGGTAGCCTACCTAATGTCCTCTGTTGAATAAAGGAAGGTTTGTATGAAATTGAAAACTTAATTGTAAAAGCAAATCTCTAACCAGTTTGCGTCTTGCACAGGTGCATGTAACAGCATTATCTGTACTAAATGATGCTACTTCAATCCTTTGGTAACTTGGTGGAGTGCCTCATGTGATTAAGAGACTGGAACAATGTTGTTCATTTTTCTCCCTAAATGTGCTTTGCTACAACGTGATCTTTAACTTAGGAAAATCCTGGCTGATTGAGTCTTTGCCTCAGGTTTCATCAACTGAAGGGTCCACCCTAAAACAGGTGGGGGCGGTGGTGTAACAGTTAAGGTGGTCGTGAGCTCGAATCCCAGTCAGACCCCCACCATGCCAAGACCCTTGGGCAAGGTCCAAACCTCTAATGTGCCTCTGTCCACCCAGCAGTAGAAATGGGTACCAGCAATTACTGGGAAGGTAACCTGCGATGGACTAGCGTTCCATCCAGTTTAACTCCTAAGTCGCTTTACGCTACAGAAACCAGGATAAGCACTGGCCTGATGAGCCAGTAGGCTCGGGTGTAAAAAGCCCAACAGACTTTACCTAAAACAGGTCTATTATATTGAAATCTGTGATTATTCACTTTGAATTATTCTTAGAACTACAACAGACAAATTGAAGAGGTAAAAAATGATGAATGTGTTTGCAAACAGCATATTCCATATTCTAATAATAATATAATTTTTACTAAAAACAAGTATCATCATTTTATTAATGTATTGATCACAAGGCAATGTATGCTCGATATTCTAATGGGGGGCTAAGCCCCCCTAAATGTCTGATTCGCTCCCACTCATGTTTTAGCACATGTAAAAATCATTTTGATTTTCCAAAAAATTAATTCCAGTGGGTTTAATTGAGGTAACATCTCTGTGTTTTCTAAAAGAACTGGGGCCATCATAGAATTCCATTTATCATGTGTATTTTAGCTTCTACTACAGAATATGTACTCCCAGAGCATAAATGCAACCATTGATGAAACTGCTTTAAAAAAAAGCTGCGTAAAAACAAACAAAAACAGTCCTTAATGTTAGTTTTAAAAAACAGAACACAACACAGAAATCAACTGCCTCAGCTATATTGAGCCTATAGTATGCAACAAAGGAAATGTAAAAGTATATTTACTTGCAGATTCTTCATATTGCAACTATCGTAGGTATCCACCACAAAGTAGAAGTATAGAGAGAACATCAAGAGGCTGAAACACAAGAGCAATGGAATGGAAAACTAATGAAAGTGGCCTGGACAAAAATGATGGTACCCCTAGAAAAGACTGAAAATAATTTGACCATAGGGACATGTTAAGCTAACGTGTGTCCTCACACGTGCCTTCAAATTTGTAATCAGTCAGTCTGCCTATTTAAAGGGTAAAAAGTAGTCACTGTGTTGGTTGGTATCATGCTTTGTACCACACTGAACATGGACCACAGAAACCTAAGGAGAGGGTTGTCTCAGGAGATCAGAAAGACAATTATAGACAAACATGTTAAAGGTAAAGGCTATAAGACCATCTCCAAGCAGCCTGATGTTCCTGTGGCTATAGTTGCACATATTCAGAAGTTTAAGGTCCACAGGACTGTAGTCAACCTCCCTTGTTGTGGCCGCAAGAGGAAAATCAATGACAAACTGAAGAGACGCATAATACATCTGGTAGCCAAAAAACAGGAACAACTTTCAAAGAGACTAGAATTGAACCCCAAGGTCAAGGTACCTCAGCGTCAGATTGCGCCATATGTCGCAGTGTGAGCCAAAGTGGACTTAATGGAAGACGACTGAGGAGGCGGCCACTTGCGCAAACAAATCATAAAAAAGTTAAATCAATTTTCCAAAATGAATATTGACGAGCTACAAAGCTTCAAGGAGGATGCCCTTTGGACAGATGAGACAAAACTGAAGCTTTTTGGCAAGTCACTTCAGCTCTATGTTCACAGACGCAAAATTGAAGCATACAAAGAAAAGAATACTATGCCTCCTGTGAAACATGGAGGAGGCTTGGTTATGTTCTAGGGCTGCTTCGTTGCTTCTAGCACAGGGTGTCTTGAGTCTGTGGAGGGTACAATGAAATCTTAGGACTATCAAGGCGTTCTGGAGTGAAATGTGCCGCCCAGTGTCAGAAAGCTTGGTCTCAATAGCAGATCATGTGTCCTCCAACAGGATAATGACCCAAAACATGCAGCTAAAAATACCCACAAATGGTTAAGATTAAAACATTGAACTGCTCTGAATAGGCCTTCTTGGAGCCCTGATCTAAATCCTATTGATCATCTGTAGAAGGAGCTGAAAAATTCAGTCTGGCGAAGGCACCTGTCAAATCTGAGACAACTGGAGTACTTTGCTCATGAGGAGTGTGTCAGAATACCTGTCGACAGGTGCAGAAGTCTCACTGTGAGTTACAGAAACCGCTTTCAGTGATTTCAGTGATTGCCTTAAAAGGTTGTGCAACAAAATATTAAGTACCATCATTTTTGTCCATGCCAGTTTCATTAGTTTGTTTTTTAATGATTCTTTTTAAACACAATTCAAAAGCAATGTCTGATTTTCATTAGTTATTATTATTACTTTTGTCAGTTTTAAGCTATTTCAGTGACCTTTGTGGGTTTTTCCTTTCTTTAACAGAAGGGTACCAACAATTTTGTCCACATGTGTATGATGATCTCACAGTATTCAGGTAGTATTCGAAAAGGCAGGTATGAGCTATAAACAGAAAAGGAGAGAGAGCGAGAAAAGCTTGTGTGATATCTTCAGCTCTGACACATAGCAGCACATGAAGCTGAGCGCAATGCTTGGGTGGTTGAAGATGGGGTGTTTGTATGTCAGAATGGAAAAACAGGTGCACTATTGTGGAGACAGGAGATGTCTTGAATGAGAAATTCTGTCTACCCCTAACGTCTCCTGTAAATGCCACATAAAAGATTTATTAAAATACTGTGTTCAGTGGAATGAGAAACACGCTGTGTCCCTGCTTGAAGGAAATCCTCCTCATCCACCGTATCTAAAACAAGCAATAAACATTTTCTAGCCACGTTTTTTACTCAGTCTAGTCCATTGCATTAAAGCTATGGCAGGTTTCCTCCACATCACTCAGAGCAAGGAGACAGACAAGAGTACCTGCAGTCTTCCGCTGTTTGTGACTATGATGGATTATGTGTTTAGAGAGGGAGGCAGAAAGACAGAGCACGAGTTCGAGGGCAGTAAGTCCTTGTTTGCCATGTCAGGAAACAACACTATGATAGTTTGCTGCACGGAGTACTGGTCTCAAGAAGTCTCAACTATCTTAGCTATTGTTGCTTTGTTGTCATTACAGGTTTGTTTATAGTGTAATTTTATACAGTACCTACATGCATTTTTAACACATAGTTAATTAATTTTTTATCAGTACATTACAACTCAAGTCTGATGCCCAGTAAGCACATGATCATATATAATTGCACTGCTGTTGTACATAATAATCTGGTTCTGGCTAAACAAGAAGGTTGAAATCACTCTCACGTGCATTTAGCTTAGCTTAGTATTAAGCCTATAAAGAGGCGTGAGTCAATCAGCAGTTCAAACATAATGCACACAACAGCTTTTTACAACAAAAAAGTAAATGTGAAGAAAAGTTTTGGAAAGGGAGTTACATATTTTTGGGGCGTACAGTAGCCTGGTTAATTCTTAAGCTCACACAATTGGAGCAGTGCACAAAATTAAACCAGCCACATATTTACTATTAAACTGTATAACAAACTCAGTATTTTACTCTCTAGAAAGAAAGAAAGAAAGTTAGACATATCATGGCGGGTTTTCTAAAAGCGTCTGTGTTTTTACATCCGTGAAAAGTCACATGTGGGATTGTCCTTATGAGGTACTGAACATGTCCTGAATACTTTTTCTTCCCTTTTTTCTACTTATGAGAATTTTGAGGCGATGATTAAGTACACAAAATTTTTAAAAAAATAATTGGATGAAGGGTTATCTGCTGTTCTATAGAGTTAATATTTAAGGACTTTAAATAAAGCCATTTCTAGTTTATTTGTAGAAATGCACAGATAATGAAGTATCATTTTTTAAATTTAATTTATTTAATTTAATTATTCTCTCCAAAAATAGATGATAAATACATTCCCTAAAATGTAGATTTAAGGATATAGACCTAGTTTTATAGTATCTGTTGTCAGATTTTACTTGAATTCATCTGGTTAATTCATTTAAAAAAGCAGTATATAAGCTGTGGACAGATTTGCAGCATGATAGGATTTAAATAATAGAGAAGCACAGCAGTCTTGAGACAAAACGGTCACTGCACTTGTGAGGTGTCAAGGGGTAACAGAGTATTACATGTGCAGCTACTTCATGTTCGTGTTTCCATAAGAATTGAAGGGCAAGTTGTCCTCTGGCGAGAGCATACAGGGTTGGAGCAGGGATGTACTCTGGTCTGAGTGCTTTGCTAAGTCACTGACTTTGCCTGCGTGCATTGCCACAATCTGACTATTGACCTTTTTCTAAAGTGAACAGGACTTTGTCTCAAAACAACTGTTTGCCATTAGAAATATATTTGTATTTATGGAACACAGTGCAATGAATGATTAAAGACACTATTCATTCTATGTTTATTACCTTGTACCTATAACAATTTTTTTAAAAGAGTTTGTTTCAAGTTTGGTTTTTAGCAATGCTAGCAGTTTTTTCTGTCCTTCACTTTGGCCCCAACTATAATGTCTCAGCAACTTTTGTTTGGTGTACCATAAAATCTGGCACAGGCATCCACAGCCCGGAGGATGGAATGTACTGACTCTGATGACTTTTCCCTTTGTGCCTTGTCATTGTGGTCATCTTAGCGTGCTGACACTGGCATTTTGCTTAAAGCCCTTCTCTGACAGCCTCGTAGAGCTTTTTTTCCAGGCATATTTTAGAGACAGAGGACAGGTTAACAAGTAAATGAGCTGTCGTGTGAATACACTGCAAAATGCCGTAAATAAGTAGCTCTATAGATAAGTTAATAATGTGACTAAAAGTAAAATTCTCCAAATTTCAGATGGAACACACTGCTCATGCCGATTTCTTATTCACAGTATTTTATAAATCAGCTTACTGCAATGTTGCATTATTACACGCTATGTAAATGTTAGTGATTGTATTAGACTAACCCACCACCTGGTTAGAGTTTGTGAAACAAGCAGGGATAAACTCTACTTTTCATTTTAAATTGAATTACTGTCAGTAGAACTGTTTGTGGCTGCCTTCTACTGTAATGCATTAATCATCCTAGCCACAAAGGTTTATCTCGATACCACTGAGTGCCTGACCTATACTGTATGCCCAGATAATATTAAAGCCGCATTACTGCTGGGAAAATCTTTTTCCAGGGCTGGCCTCATTTTTTTTCATTGTTTTTAATGGAAATGAGATGCTGTTGTACATTCCCAAGAGTGCTTAACGCTAAGCAGGTTTTCAGCTCTCATAACATTACTGGACTCCTTGAGAATACTTCAATTATCACAAAGAATAGCTTTGACCAGCACTTATGGAATTGAGAACTGCTATTATGGCTAAACAGAGGGCAAACATTTCATCTCCGCAAAGATAGTCACCTCAGCTTGTGGTGTGGTGTGACTCTCAGATGCATCCATTAACCTTTACATTGACAGTCTAGAGCTGTAGCATTTTTCAAGCCTGATCCAAGGGGCGTGATAATCCCTTTGCTGCATGCGTGTAGAGGACTGGGACACAAAAAACAATCATTCACATTTGATCTTTAAAGATTAAACCCTGTCTTTATGTCCTTTCACCACATTTTTGCACCATTTAGGAATGTTTCTGTAACTCCTCCAGTAACATGCTCCTGCTGTATACATGAACATGCACATTCTGCACAGTACAGGGTCAATTTATTTAGTTTTAGTTTTAGAAACCTAATGAGGACTTTATATTTTAGAACATAAATTATGTTCTGTCTTTATAAGCTCTACTGCTCTCCCAACAGACCTTCATTTTAGATTTGTGAGGTGGACTTGTTGAAGGTTTTCCTACAAAGATAAATGATTGCATCACCTGTTTTAGCAAGTCCCTTCAAACCGCATACAATATGTCTATGCTGAAGTTATTTGGGGATAAAGGGAACAGGTCTGATGATGCTGTTAGGTAGACAAAACCTGAGAAGTGGGAAGGTTTGAATCACAAATATTTATTATTCTGTAGTATTCTGTAGTATTTTCAGAAATTTATTTCACACTCAAACACAGCTTTTGCCAACAGTTTGTAACTGCATAGTCTCCAAATAAACCCTAAGGCAAACAATTATGCACAAAGGCTAAGGGTTTTGAGTCAATTTAAAATAGTGCCTGAATCTTCCTGTGGAATGAAAAAGAAAGGAGTGTAACTCATTTAAAAGAGTTTAATTTAGCAAATATTCAGATGGCTGCATATTTAAATTCGGTAACTTGAGTGCAGATAAGATTATGCAGTGGCGCATTCAGTCTAAAACCAGTATGCAGGTTGAACATAAGTTTTCTTTGAAATGGTATAAGACAGTGCTGGCTTTGCTGTACATTTTCTTTTGTTTTGATGTCGGAATTGTTAACCAATATGTAGCAATATGTATACAGCTCCATTGTATTTTGCCATATTTGCAACACCACCATTTCTATTCAAATAAAAATTTCCCTACATTTTGTCAGTTCTGACACATAGACCTCAGAGCTACCATATGGTCATGAGGTCGGCAGTTTTCTTTATACTCATATAAACACACACCAATGCTTTCCACATCTTCAAATATCTACCTAACAATGCACACAAATCACTACGAGAACATATACATCATAACTGTAGACTTTCGATTACGATCACATAACTACAGTAGGGCCAGCAGGACATTGGTGAAAGGTTTTATGAGGTGCTCTCTGTGACAGCCTGTGACCCTGACAGGCCGTAAATATTACTGCCTGTAGCGGATGAAAGAGAGAAGAAGAGCGAGAGAGGGAGAGAGGTGGTACAGTGGCAGATGGTAATGGGGAAACAAACGTCAGTGGATTGAAGATTTGTAATAATGAAAACAACATAAAAATCAAAATGCATAGTTTGTGAGTGCAGTTTCTTATCATCCATTTAATTAAATGATTAAAATGTTGTGCATAGGTTAAAATGACGAGTTTATCTGCTCAGCTTTGCCTTCCAGCAGTTGAGCATTTTTTCACACATACCATAATGGACAAATTAATCCTCTCATTAGGAGTGAAATTAGCCCATTAGCAGCCTCTGTTGCTAGCTGTGTTGCAAGCAGGGATTGGTTTAGATGTCTGTTTTTTATTCTCAGTCTTTATTAGCTATAAGTATTCTAACTTAAAGCTTACAGACTCATAGGAACAAGATGCTAGGCAGTAATTTAAAAATCCATCTTGCTGTAAGGCCAGCTTTAATTAAATCTTTAATTCATGAAACAAAAGCACAAGAACACATGCTTGTGCTTTTGTTTCTTATTATCTTTTCATCTTACTGCAATAATGAGAAACTGCAGCAGTTTGGATGTCTTTTGACTGTAAATATTTCACAGCAGATATTTTTATCTCTGCTGGCACGTGATGATATCACTATATGGCCTTCACCATGTGTGAAAAGAAGTTTGGACCTGTTTTTTTAGTTTCACCACATGTAGATGTGTGTACAGTGGGTACGGAAAGTATTCAGACCCCTTGAAATTTTTTACTCTTTGTGTCATTGCAGCCATTTGCCAAAATCAAAAAAGTTCATTTTATTTCTCATTAATGTACACTCAGCACCCCATCTTGACAGAAAAAAACAGAAATGTAGAAATTTTTGCAAATTTATTAAAAAAGAAAAACTGAAATATCACATGGTCATAAGTATTCAGACCCTTTGCAGTGACACTCATATTTAACTCACATGCTGTCCATTTCTTCTGATCCTCCTTGAGATGGTTCTGCTCCTTCATTGGA
>VUQH01032901.1:0-12109 GCA_015106775.1 Etroplus canarensis | reverse complement strand
AGAACTGTTAAAAAAAAAAAAAAAAAAAAAGCTTCTGATTTACCAGTCAATCTACATTTCTACCCTCACCGATATTCACGACCTCTGGGTAGTGACCAAAAGAATGAGATCACAGAAACAAGTGGTTGAAATTAGTTTCCACCAAAGGGTGTCTGGGCTCAGCCATAGAGATAGAGTGAGGAGGTCATTTGGTAGGTGCTCAGAGTAGAATTGCTACACCTCCACAGTGGAAGGAACCAGCTAGGGTGGTTCAGGCATCCACTAAGACCTCCTTAATGAGGTGTTCTGGGCACGTCCGATTGGGAGGAGGCCCCAGGGAAAACCCAGGACACGTTGGAGAGACTACATCTCTGGCTGGCTTTGAAGGGGAGTGGGAGGTCTGGGTATCTCTGTTGAGACTGCTGGACGGATTAATGGATTTCGTACAATTTGTAGGGAACATGCAAAACGTGTAGTTTAAAGAACTTAAAATCAATGGCTACCTTTCTAATCTTTAAAATGACTATGAAGTGGTCAGTTAGGCTAACATAAAGACATAGAACAAACAGGAACACCTGGTCTAACAGTCCAAAAAATGCCGTGAAATTTTAAAAAGTAAATAAAAACTACCTTGCAGATGCACTAAAGCTCAGTCTACATCTTATTTGTTTTAATTTGCAAAGTATTCTGTGGTTTTCCACCACAGTACTTTGTTGGGAAAAGGAAATTGCAGATTTCTGGATATCAGCACAAATGAAGAAATGCTATCGAAAAACACTTCATGTGAAAGTTCTGTGGTTACTTATTTCATTATCATTTTTGCAAATATCTGAAAAAGAGACATAAAGCGCATATTGAAGAGTAAATGAAGATAATGGCTGTTACAGTTCAGAAAGAATTGCATTTTTTCCCATCAAGGGATGCTCAGTAGCACATTTTGACAACGCATGCTTTCAGAATGAAAGGGATTGAAATTGCATTTCTGATTTACTAAAGAAAACAAAAAGAGAGTGCAAAGTCTTAAACTACTTCCTATTTCTTTGTGCAATGATTTATTGAAACATGCAAACATACATTGAAAAACAGTGCATGAAGCAAAAACAGGCTTTGTACAATTCTAACCAGCTTGAAAGTAAATATTTGGTGTGAACACCTTTATTCTTTAACACAGCGTGAACGCTCTTAAGCAAACTTTCTTGTAATTTCCTCAAGTCGTCTTCTGGAATAGTTCTCCTGGCTTCTTGAAGGACATTTCAAGACTCTTCTTTTGATGTCAGCTGCCTTTTGTACCACTCTCTGTCAAAATGATTCCAAATTTTAAATTTGGAGTCCTCACTCCACAAGACTTGTTGCCATTGATTTTCAGTCCATTTCTTGTGTAATTTGGCATATCTCAGCCTTAAGAATGGCTTCTTGTCAGCTGCTCTTCTACTGAATCTTCAGTGAAAAGTAGATGGATCAACTGAAGGCACGGATGCATCTATGTCAGGTCTTCGCCGGATTGTTTCCTATCTCTTCAGGACATGATTTTCGGATACTGTTCATCTGCTACAGGTAGGTTTTTTATGCCTGCCACCTCTTCTTTTTGCCCTCCAGTTGTCCAATTTCCTCTACTTTCTTAAGGATACACTGCAGACTGTGCTGAGATATGCCCAGTTTTCAGCTAATAGCTCTTTTGGAATCATCCTGTTTTTGCAAAAAGGCTGGTGGTAACAAAGCACCTAAAGATACAATTTAAAACTGTTTTTTTGTTAAGTTGTCTGTTTTGTGTATACACACCACTGGTTCATCCCTATGCTTCAGTGATTCATAGGCCAGTGCTCAGTGGCTTAACAAACACAAAAATTATTCCTCTGAAAATAATCAGAGGGCTGGACTGAAAATAAGTGTAAAAGCAGCCGTTGTCCAAAGAGAAACTTTGAAAGACTTTCAAAAACCCTGATATAGATATTTCTCAAGACCACTTAAACAAAAAAATTGAAGAAAACCTGGCTCTTTGGAAGCAAAATATAAAGAAATGGGGGATAAGGTGTGGGTGGGGCCTTCAGACAACACTGTAAATGTGAAAAATAGAAAACAATAAAAATAAAAATATAAAAACCCTATATGTAAAAAGAGTAATATGCAGCTTAAATACTCCAAAGTTTAACAATATTATATTCAGTATTCACAAGATATGACAATGGTAGCCTAGGTGTCATTCGGAGGAGTTGTAAAGTTTGATATCCACAGGTAGGAATGATTTCCTGTGGTGTTCTGTGGTGCATTGTGGTGGGATGAGTCTGTTGCTCAACGTGCTCCTGTGTCTGCCCAGCACATCATATAGAGGGTGTGAAGGATTGTCCAGTATTGTCCTTAACTTGGACAGCATCCTCCTCTCTCAAACCACATTCAAGCCCCACACCTGTGACATCACTGGCCTTGCAGATCAGTCTGTTGAGTCTGCTGGTGTCCGTTTGCTGCCTCAGCACACCACCGTGTAGAGGATGGCCCTGGCTACCGCAGACTCATAAAACATCCTGATCATCATCTAGCAGATACTGAAGGACCTCAGCCATTTCAGAGAATAGAGACGGCTCTGGCCCTTCTTATAGAGGGCTTCTGTGTTTTTAGTGAAGTCCACTTTATTGTCACTGTGAACACTGAGGTGTTTGCAGTCCTCCACGATCTCCACACAGACCCCATGGATGGAAACCGGCGTCACTGGTGTTCCGGTCTCCAGCCTATCTACAAGCAGCTGTTCAGTCTTTGTCACATTAATCTGCAGATAGTTCTGTTCACACCATGTGACCGAGTTGCCCACCACAGCCCTGTACTCTTCCTCATCACCCTCTCTGTTACTCTCCACTACTGCAGAGTCATGGCAAGTCTCTGTGCAGTAGCTAAAGTCTGTGGTGTAGAGGGGGAAGAGAAAGAAAGAGAGGGTGGTCCTCTGCAGACCACACTGTCCAACACGCAGTGCTGCAGACACACATATTGTGGTCTGTCACTGAGGTAGTCAACTATCCAGGCCATGAGGGAGGCATCCACCTGCATCGCTGTCAACTTATCCTACCAGGAGAGCCGGTAGGATGGTGCTGAATGCGCTGGAGAAGTCAAAAACATGACACTCACAGTGTTCATTGGCTTGTTAGGATGGGTGTCGAGGCGGTTGGGTAAATAAGGTCTAACCATTCATGCTGCATGCCTGAGAATCAACTCCGAGAAACCCTCCTGACCTCTGTAATAAAATCATAATGAGATCAGGGCAAGGTTATAAAACCAATAAAATCCTGTGTTCACAGAAGTCTTGTTGCCTCAATAGCATGAAATAGAAAAAGCCTGGATCACTTAGGGCTTTTCCTTGCAATTGGTGTCTGGCTAAATCCAGTAAGAGAGCAAGAGAGGCCTAGCTATAGGGGGTCACCAAAACCCACTGATTACATTGACTAAGCTTCAGAAACCTTCTTAATGTATGGGAGAAGTTGCTGGATACATAACGTACTCAGATTTTAATGGACGTGTAACGACATTCTTTTGTGTGATGAGACGATTTTTCAACTTTTGACAGAACTACAAGCATATTATCTGTTGAACACCAGGCACTGTTCATCAGCTGGCTACTAACATGCCTTTGGTGAAACATCATTAGCCAGAAGCAGAGGTCAACTCTCAACATGACAGGATTCAGAAGCAAAGTCAACGCAATGCTGGAGTGGCTTTGGGACAAGTTTCTGGCTGTCCTCAAATGGCCCAGCCAAAGTTAATACTTAAGGGGCTGCTGTGGCTCTGGAGGTAGAGTGGGCAGTCTACCAGCAGGAAGGTCAAAGTGTCCTTGGGCAAGAGGCTGAAACCTGAATTGCCCTTGATCCATCCATCAGAGTGTAAATGTGAGAGTGATAGAAAGTGCTTAAAGATATGGAATGAAGTACTTTGTGAATGGTGAATGAGGCTTGTAGTAAAAATCATGCTGAACGTTCAGATAGAGTCTATTTAACACCAGAAAATCTGCATAGGCTTGAAGACCACACTTTAGATGCTTCTCATCCCATTTACAGATGCAACCAGCAAACATAGTTGAAACCAAAACGTCGTCTACCAGGTCAAAACTGGTCGTGGTACGAGCACAAAAACTTAGCTGTAGGTAGTTAGATGCTGACGCTGTTTTAACATAGACAAGAGGTCGGGTAAGACCGTCTCCTACAGAGCAAGAAATGCAGATTATTGCAATAAAATAAATAAATGTATCTTTCTTTGTTTTTTTAAACAACGTTGCATGATGAACTTAACTCTTTGTCCCTGAAGTCAGCGGGAGGATGTTAATATTTAAAGCAAATGATGAAATAGCTCAGTAGGATCAGAGATGTGCTACGTTGGTGGAGGATGTGAATTTGAGACAGCTCCCTGGGGTGTGCTTCCTTTTTTTTTCCTTCTCATTCTTTCTATCGAGAATGTGTTGTTTATCTGGCTTTATTCTAATCAATAAAAACAAACAAAAAAAGAAGCAGAAAGCAATTGTTGAATACAAAATTTCTCTTGCTGGAAAGTCTAACAACAACACAAACAAAAATTACATCATCCAACATGCAGGGAATTGATTAGATGTTGGAACTAATTTCCAACCACACCAGACGTCTATTCAACATCAAAATTCTTGCTGGGTATCTGTCAAGAAAAAATTGTATTAAAAATTAGATTCATTTTGATTCATTTTTTTCATGTAGCTTTAAAAAATGCTAAATTCTGCTTAGCGATCTCACTTTACCATAGATTAGAGCAGGGGTCCCCAACCCCCGGACCATTTGGAACCGAGCCGCAAAGAAAAAATGTCGTGGTTAAAATGTTATTTCTCTTTTTTCTTCCGGATCTTATTTTGAAAAACAACTGTTTCTGCCCTCACCTCACTAACTGCACTTGACTCTGGAACATCATTTCACACATCAGCAACACAAGCTAACCCTTGAAAATAAAATGAGCTAAAAGCCAAAATTCACTGAAGACCTTTTTCAGGAAGGAACGAGCAAACGATGGGACAGCAGAAGGGTCACAGACCGCCAGCAAAAAGTTACCAAAGCTACAGGTTCATTGCAACAGGTAATACACAAGCTCCACACCCGCTGTGACCGACTGGCTAATGAAGCAATGAAACCCACAAACCTGCTTCACCACATTGAGACAAAACACCCGTACACACGTACGCCCCTCCGCTGCCGCCACCGCCGCCGCCACCCGGTCCGCGGAAAAATGTTCATATGTGCAACCGGTCAATGGTACAAAAAAGGTTGGGGACCACTGGATTAGAGGACCTGTGTGTGATATTCTGCACCATCTACTGGTAAGAACCCAGATTTCAACATTTGATACGTGTCCTCACCCCCCTACCTTTCCAAATGTAGAACCTACAGTGGCTGCCAGGAATCAAAATGGGGTCTTCTGTGACAGCATCCACAAGCACTTCCAGTCCTGTATGGAGATATAATTAGGATTAGGAAGGAGCTCGCCAAACAGGTCAGGAGCAAAGTTATGGAGAAGTACAAGTCAGGGTTGGGTTTTAAAATAATATATACGCAACTTTGAAAATTCCACAGAACACCATTAAACTCATCATCGCAAAATTGAAAGAATATGGCACCACAACAAACCTGCCTAGAAAGGGTCGCCCACCAAATCTCACGGACTGGGCAAGGAGGGCATTAATCAAAAAGGCAACAAGGAGACCAAAGGTAACCATGTAACAGTTGGAAAGCTCTCCAGCAGACAGTGTGATATCTGTCCACAGGACCACTATAAGCTACACAGTCCACACAGCTGGACTCTATGGAAGAGTGGCTAGAAAAAAAAGCCAGAATGCAAGAGAACATGTTTAGCATCAGCAAAAAGGCACATTGGAGATTCCCCAAACATGTGGAAGAAGGTACTCTGGTCAGATGGGACTGACATTGAACTTATTGGCCATAAAGGTAAATGCAACATCTGGTGCTACCCCAACACATCATCACTATATACCTTTCAGCTACTCCCTTATATTCTCCACTGCAGATTAATCCACATTGAAAATTTGGCAGAGGTTTTACACCAGATGCCCTTCCTGACACAACCCTCCATGGTGAGAGGAGCTTGTGCCCCCACCTGGAATCAAACCAGGGACCTTTTGCTTCAAAGGCAAATGCACAAATCACTACGCTACTGGGGACGCTCCCAACATGTTGTCACTAATTAACTAATTATGACAAAGCTAAATCATTTGGAAATGAGAAGTAAACACCTGCATGCTATTGAGCTTTTTTTGTTTGATCCACCCACAATCTATTATGGAAGGTGGTTAGCACTACCTTAACGGGTGTATGCTACATTCTTTGCCTCAGCAGTGATGGTATCAGTCACTGGAGATGTTACAGGGGGGAAATAGAATCATTAGATTATGGAGCAAATCCCCCAACCCTAATTAATGGTGCTCTGTTTAAAATTGCAAAAACATTAGCTGATGGATAAAGATGGCCGTTCTGCATTGTGATAGCATTCCATGGTAAATGCTAGCTAGCAGAAATGCAAAATGCAAAGGCTAGTATTTGAGTCTGTTTGTCTATTCTGAGCTACTGTAGAAGTGTGGCAGCAGCACATGGTAGGTTCAATAGAAGGGACCCGCTCACACTGTGGATATAAATATCTTTTCATAAGTGAGCCAAATTATCCTATGGTGATTTTGCACTAGAAAAAGCATAATTATTGATTATGTTACACTCAGTTTCTGGTAACTGATCACCTTAAGTGTTACACAGTGATTAACTGAGTGGAAATTCATAAGAGTTGAAATTAGGTCCCTGGTTCAGTTCCAGGTGGGGACACAAGCCCCTCCCACCATGGAGGGTTGCGTCAGGAAGGACATCCAGCGTAAAACCTCAAATTACCAATGCAGATTAATCCGCTGTGACGACCCCTTGAGGAGAATACAAGCGAGCAGCTGAAGGTAAATTTTGATTTAGAATTATATACATCTATACATCTCTCTGTTTGTGTCTATTTCTGTTTGCAAGCATTTGGGTGAGCTAGAGAGAGACAGAGCAGCTGTACATCCATAACTGTGATATAACTGTTTAACCCTTTCATACATGAATTATGACATCTTCAGTCAAAATGTTTTGCCACTGATATGCCACTACATCAACAAAAACACATGCATATCCAAAGAAAATGGCTGTTGGATAGTTGTCCACTGTAGCAAATACCATGCATGATTTGCAGACAGTTGACTCGTAATCTGAGTGACATAATAATATGTGCTGAAATCCCAATAGACTGAACTGGAAAACAGAGTTATGTGTACTTAGCTTTTAGACAACATGACAGTGCATCTGGCGATGTTTCTCTCACAGTGACTTTGCATTTTGTATTTAATTTTAAGCAACGCTTTTGTGGCTGCACTTTTTCTTGCCTGCAATGAATTAAACTATGTTCATTGCATAGTTTACATAAGGCAAAAACAAAGTTTGTACAATTCTAAACAGCTTGAAAGTCAACATTTTATTCTTCAAAACAAGCAAGCTTTCTTGTACTTTCGGTAAGTAGTCTTCAGGAATAGTTCTCCCGGCTTCTTGAAGGACATTCCAAAGTTCTTCTTTGGATGCTGGCCGCTTTTTGTTCCATTCTCTGTCAAGATGATCCCACACTGCTTCAGTAATGTTGCGGTCCAGGCTCTGGTCAGGCCAGTCTAAGACTGATAGTGTTCCATATTGTGCTTTTCTATCCAATTCAGCTTTTACTGCATTTGCAGTATGTTTGGGATCATTTTCATGCTGACAAATGAAGCCGTTGTCAGTCAGAAACTGTTTATCATGGTGGCATGGTGTATCAAAATGCAGTTTGTGAGAACGTGCTCAATGGTGCTCCTGTAGAAATTCAGCAGCAGTTTCTAAAGGACATTTCAGCGTTCTTAAGAACAGTCATTGTTGAGCTTTTTAAACCTAGCTTGAGGTCTTGGAGATCCATGTAAGTTGGTTCATTAGATTGACTCTTTCCAAACACTCCACTGCCTCTCCAAAGCTGTGAAGTGGGGAGTGGGCTGTCCTGTTCTCCTGAAGTATCTCCTTGGTCTTTGAGGTGTTAAGGACCAAGTAGCTGTCCTTGCACCACTCTGAAAAAAATGTCTCACCTGAAGCCTGTATGTTGTCTCCTCGTTGTTAGTGACCAGACCAACAACTTTTGAGGCATATGCAAATTTAATTCTTGTGTTGGAGAGGTGGAGTGGGGTGCAACCATGGGTGAAGAGAGTGAACAGCAGTGGGCTCAAAACACAACCTTGTGGTGTTCCTGTGTTCAGGGTGATGGTGGTGGTGACGTCTGACCTGCTGTTAGTGGTTTGACAAACAGTCCATAATCCACGAGCACAGTGAGGAGCCAAGGCCCAGATTGCTCAGTTTGCTGCCCAGATGTTGTGGGATAACCGTGTTAAATGAAGAGCTGAAGTCCACAAATAGCATCCTGATATAACTGTTTGGCTCCTTAAGGTGCGTCTGAATGGCGTGGAAAGCAGTGGTTATCGCATTCTCTGTGGAGTGGTTTGCCCAGTAGGCAAACTGGTGCTCCAGGTCAGGTAGGATGATGGATTTGATATGGGACGGCACTAGTTTTCCGTAGCACTTCATTGCTATTGGAGTTAAGGCCACTGAACGATAGTCATTCAGACTCTTCACAGATGCTGTTTTGGGTACTGGGATGATGGTGGAGGGTTTTATGCATGATAGGACAGGCCATTTAAATTGACCCCAGGCATTTAAACTCATCTACCTTTACTGCCTCTACTCTTCATCATTCCCCTGTGTCACTCTCATTCACACATGTACTCTGTCTTGCTTCTACTGACCTACACTGCTCTTCTCTCCAGTGCATACCTCCAGCTCTCCAGGCTCTCTTCCACCTGCTCTGTACTCTCACTACAGATCATCTACAAACGTCATGGTCCAAGGAGACTCCTGCCTGACCTCATTTGTTAACCATCACCGCTGCAAACAAGATGGGCCTCAGAGGCAATCCCTGACGTAATCCCACCACCACCTTGAACCCATTTGTCACTCCTGAAGCACATCTTACCGTCCTCATACATGTCATGCACCACCCTTGTACTTCTCTGCCACTCCTGACTTCCTCATGCAACACGACAGTTCCGCTCTTGGCACCCGATCATGTGCTTTCTCTAGATCCCCCAAGATACAGGTCAACTCATTCTGACCTGCTTTATACGTCCTCCTCAGCACCCTCAAAGCAAATATTACATCTGTAGTACTTTTTCTCTGCATAAAGCCGTACTGCTGCTCCCTGATCATCACCTCTCTTCTTAACCTAGCTTCAACAACCCTTTTCCATATCCTCATGATATGGCTCATCAACTTGATCCCTCTACAGCCAATTTTGGATTGCGGTGCCTGGACAAAACCCACACAGGCACACAGGAGGGCATGCAAACCCACACAGAAAGGCACTGGCCAGGTGGTTTATTTGAACCCAGGACCTTCTTGCTGCGAGGCAACAGTGCTAACAACCGTACCACCCTCATCTCTCTTACCTGCAAACATTACCTGCACAGTATACTGTAGCCTAAAAAAATGGATGCACTTTCAAGGTACTTTAGAATTGCGTAGCATTTATTTCATATAAAGCACAGAAGAGAGAATAAGCACAGCCAGAGAAAGATTTAATCACAGGTGTTTTCACATTAAACCACATTTTATTCAAGATTTCTTCTGTTATTCCTACAGACAAAAAGGAAACGCGTAGTTATAGTATGAGTTCATATCATTTAACTGCTTTGAGCTATGTGTGTAGGTGTATGCGTGAGGTGTTGCCCTGAGCTGCCTGCATACACTCAATTACAGTGATAAAGTGTGCTACACTGCCACATAAACACATTTCTCTCTTTGTTTTATTTGTCGCAGGGTGCAACACCATGATAAACTCTACCTTTGTTAATAAACCTCACGGAAGGCAAGCAGGGAATTTAAGCCAACTGTAACAAAATTATTGTTTAAGCCGCTGCAGTGCTCTGGAGCGTTTATCTTCCCCGTGTTATTGATCTGTGTTGTGAAGATGAGCTTTTGCAACATTTGCACAGGGCCGTGTAATGGCAAAACTGCATTGATATCAATGATTATTTTAAGGGATGTAAAAAGATACAGAGAGGCTGTGGGCTTGATGTTCTATTACAGCTTGGCTGAGGAGAAAAAAAGTTATTTTTTTTGTCATCAGCCATCCCGTGACCTTCGTGCAGAAAGCTGTAATATTCAGAGGATGCGATCTCATGTGTTAATAGGAAAAAAAAATATCAAGTAGCTTTTCTTCCAAATGGATATGTCACGTATCACATTTTTGGGATGAAACCGTTAACATGCAGTTAAATGAATTGTGGCTCAATTTTTGAGAGTGCAGGGAGAAGGTATGCAGTGGAGCGGAGATAAGAGCGTTTGCAGCACAGACGACTGGAGGAGACGTTCATACCGTTTCCGTCTGCTCAGGGAAGGAGGACCAGATAAGGACTATAGCTCTTAGGGCTTCTAAGGCTCAAATCATCTGCCTCAGACTCGTTGGATCTCAACAATTTTGCCTCAGAGTGAATTAGATATGCGCAACTCCCTGACATTCAAAGAGGCTGGAAGAAAGAGCCTCTTTCCCTTTTGGATTTCTGTGACAATTTGCCTTTATGGATTGAGTTTCTGCAGGCAGACAGATGGAAGAACAGGGAGCCAGGCTCTTCCCAGCAGGTGTATGTTGGCGTCGCGGTCCCTACAGCTTCACACTGAACCTGGACGTCCAAGACAAGGTGAAGGGATGTTAAAAAGGGAGCCCGTTTGAAGGCTTCAAAAGGAAGGGCAAAAGCACAGACTCTGAGAATGCGCTTATCCAGAAATGTAGCTGTTAAAATGCCACCAATGAGAAAAAAAAAAAAAATCAGTATTATGTAGAACTAAGACACTCTGACATTCAAAGCATTTGTGTACTCAGTGTTTACTCGCTCTCTTGAGGTTTTCTGTGTGTTCACTAGATTAAAACCTGTGAGCTGAGTATTGCTCAGTGGTGATACTTTGAGTCTTTTCAACACGAAACACAACACCGACAAATTAAATGGTTGTTTCTACTTTACTGAATGCTGTTTCCTGCTTCCTTATTAGCACATTTTTTACAATTAAACTCCGGTTTATGGATAACCGTCCTAATCACTCATGGAATTTTATGTCCTGTAATATACACCAGGATTTTACAGTTGTTTCCAGGAAAAATGCCAAAAAAAACCCCCAATCAAATGTCTTCAAGCTGTGAAGCTACACACAGTGAGGCATGAGTTCAAACGCAAACGGTCAATTCTACCACCATCAAGCATAACTGAATATAATATTTTTTTTAAGACAATATATTTCTTAGTTTTTCAAACACAAACAAAATGAACAGCAGGTTGCTCTTCTCATTCCACACATGCCAATACACACCCAAGCAAACAAAAGGAGCAATTTTAATGGGAAAAAGGAAATCTTAATTAAAAAAGCTCAAAAGAGAACCGTGTGTCTGAGCGAGCCAAACCGTCATCCGTGCAAAATCTCGAGCCGTCCCTCACTTTTTTATACTTTGCTGCCAAGGAGCCTGAATTTCTTGTTATTTTTAGAGTGCCCTCGAGCAAGAGTTCTCCAGGCATTCTTAAGGTCTGTCAAAGTTTTTATAAGACTGCATGTTTAAACTGTAAAAAATAACCAAGGAAGCAATACAGATCATAACTACGAATTTCTAAAAGCCTGTTAAGGGGCCGGAGACCGGTTATGAGATTAGAACCCAGAAGCAGACTGACACGGAGGCGGGCCATTAGAGCAAACAGATCTTTATTTACAGGAATGGTGAAAAAAACAAACTGGATCTGGCACTGGCGACTGATCGTGAGACGGTTAGGAGACAGGGATTGTGAGCGGTGGGAAAAAGGTCTACGTGGAGCAGGTACACTGTAACGGAGAGAGAACAGAGGTGAGTGCGAGGAAAACTGGTCAGGTGCAGTGAGCTAAACAACTGGGCGTCACTCTTACTGTCGCGGATGGCGGAGCGGTGATGGAGGGAGGCGGTTCGGATGGGCTGGGCGAGAGGCAGTGAACCGGGATCCCCGGAGAAGTGCTGAGTGTCG
>VUQH01032899.1:19679-36286 GCA_015106775.1 Etroplus canarensis | reverse complement strand
GATGTCTCCAGCGCACAGTAAAAACAAATTCATTGGCCTTGCTGTTCCAATACTTTCGGAGGGGGGTATAATTCTGTAGTGAAACTTTTGAACATTGTTCTCACAAGTCTCGAGGTTGTGAAGGGATCTTCCTTACAACACTGCTGCAGTTCATTGAGGTTTGTAGGAATTTGTTCATGCACAGCTCTCTTAAGGTCCCAACACAGCTTTTCAATCAGGTTGAGGTGTGGGATTTGACGGGACCATTGCAACAGCTTGATTCTTTTCTTTCTTAGCCATTCTGTTGTATATTTGCTGCCGTGCTTGGGACCATTGTCATGTTGCATGACCCAGTTTCAGGCAAGCTTTGGCTGTCAGACACATGGCCTCATATTTGACTGTAGAATACTTTGGTATACGGAGGAGTTACAGTAATGGTCAACTCAGCGACTGTGGGCTGCCCAGGTCCTGTGGCTGCAAAACAAGCTCAAATCATCACCCCTCCACCACCATGCTTGACAGTCGGTATGAGGCATTTGTGCAAATATGTTGCGTTTTGCCATAATGCACAGCGCTTTGGTAAAAAAAAACCAAGCCATCTTTGGTCTCATCTGTCCAAAGGACATTGTTCCCGCAGTCTCGTGGTTTGTTTAGATGCAGCTTTTCAAACCTAAGCCGCGCTGCTACATTCTTTTTAGAGAGAAGAGGCTTTCTCCAGGCAAACAAGCTGTGCTTTCCCTGTCCTTTTCTAATTGTACTGTCATGAATGTTAACATTTAACATGTTAACTGAGGCATGCAGAGCCTGACATGTAGCTCTTGGGTTTTTCACAGTTTCTCTGAACATTCAAGAGTCTGACCTTGAGGTGAATTTGCTGGGATGTCTTCTCCTGGGAAGATTGGCAACTGTCTTGAATGTTTTCCACTTGTGAATAACCTTTCTCACTGTACAGCGATGGACTTCAAATTGTTTGGAAATGCCCTTATAACCCTTCCCAGACTGACTGGCAGCAACAATTGCTTCTCTAAGATGATTGCTGATGTCTTTCCCCTTGCATTGTGTTAACACACACACACACACACACACCTGAATGCTTCAGACCAGCAAACTGCCAAAACGTCCACTGTTATGGCCACACTGAAAATGAATGCCTTTACCTTTACAGGGGCAGTGTCAAGCATTACCTATACATATTGTGCCTAGAGGGAAAAAGGGGATCTGTGACCGTCGAATGCAATCTAAAAGTCTACCTCAAACCACAGTAAATTTCTTAGAAAAGACCAGACCTGTAGGTTTACTGAAGGTGTTTGTCCTGTTCAGGGTGACGGGGCGAGGACAAGCATCACTCTGGACTTTGGAGATGGCCACGCTCTGACATACTCCAACGTGAGCTCCATCGAGGATGGGATCAAACATATCTACAAAGCTGTGGGAATCTACCGAGTGACCGCCACCGGGGAGAACAGCCTCGGCTCAGAGACGGCCATGCTTTACCTGCATGTGACATGTGAGATACTGAGTTTCTATATACGCATGTGCTTGTGCATTTATTTAGATAGAAGTTTCTTCAGGTTTTCTGCTCTTGGTTTCAGCTTTTTCCACTTTTTTTTATCGGAGTCAGTGGAATTGCTGCTGCCTGCTTATACACAGTGTACAACATTCTGTGCTTTATCTCTTCCCTGAACATGCTCCCCTCCCTTAACCAAACAAACAAGTGAGATAGAACAAATCCCATTACGCTTCCACTCAAGTCAGCTTATGCTTCGCAGTCGCTCGGCCCACAGAAGCCCCGGCAACCTCATACGTAACGGGGCCGACCACCCCCGGTGTATTCAGGGGGTGACAGATGTAACGGAGCTGACTTATTGATCGGGGAGCATCGTTGCCCTCACCAATCTGTCAATCCTATGTGCCAGCCGTACAAATAGAGCCACCGCGGGCTCGAGAGTGCCACGGATGAAAAATAGTACACAGATGGCAGCCAGCAGTCCCAGAGCAAGAGAGAATCCTGAACTAACTCACCTTCCTTCTATACCTATAAACCCCATCCCCACCCTCACTCTCTTTTTTCTCCTCATTTGAACCAATAAAGTTGTTTTTTTTTTTCATTTTTGTCTTTTTGCACATTGTGGCGCAGAGCATTGGGTTCACACTGTGATGTATATGTGTGCCTGAGTAGGTCAGCTGGAGTATATCCATCTCTCAGCTCCCTTTGTGGCGGTGAGGAATAAGGAAGTAAACCTGACTGCTGTTCTGTGGCCCAGCCAAGTGGGAACGGTCACCTACATCTGGTGGATCGGAAATAACACAGAGGTACACTGCATTCCAAGACTTTCCGCACTTTTCTCTGTACTTCTGTTGCTCCTTTGCCCGTTTGCAATTAAGTAGGTTGCTGACTCTTCTGCACCAAACTGTGAGAATCATTATTTTGTCGAGCTATATTTGTGCATCCAGGTTGGAAAAACGGTAGCCTTGTTAATCAGCTTTGATAAAAATTGTGGCACATGCTGACCTACACACAAAGTAGCTTAATTACTGATAACCAGTGAAGCGTATCCATCTTAGTGTTACTCTGACTTTGCAGGATTGATCAGCTCTGCCTGGCTGCAGCTGGCCTTATAGTTGAAGAAGTTTAAAAGGGTCAGAAAAGATATTTTTGTGTTAATCCCCTTGTGGTGCCTAACCATGCAGATAAAGTCAGTTTGAGGCTCACAGCTTTTCAGATATCTGCCTTTGAAGACAATAGATCAGGTGGTTTTGATGATGAAGGTTCCTTTACAAACTCAACAGAAAGTGTATTTCAACGTTACACCTCAGAATCAGTGCTGGGCAAGTCATTTAGAAAAGCTGTTGGTCAGCTTTCGCCTTGATGGGCCTTGATCGTTATGTTTATTGCCATTCATTTGGCAAGATTACACCATAAATATGACATCAAGTTTTATGAAACTTGATATATAGGTCAAGCATGGGCAAAGGAAGAACCCTTTAGCTGAGTTTTGCCAAATAGGGTATTGACCATGGCAGAGGACATGCCCTCTGAGTAAAAAAGTAATTACATTACTTTTCCAAGTACCTGAATTCTCTCTGTGTACTCCATAAACCAACCGTACATACATTATACAGTGGATATAGAAAATGGACACACTCCTGTTAAAATATCAGGTTTTTCTGATGGAAAAGAATTCAGCTGTGCTAAAAATATTCCACCTTTAATGTGACTTATAACCTGTACAATTCAATTAGCAAAGAAATCTGTTAGGGGTAAATTATACAAAATAAAAAATGTACAATCAACTGGTGTCATAAGCGTGCGCATCCAAAAACTAACATTTTGTTGAAGCACCTTTTGCTATAAATTACAGCATTCAGTCTTTTTGGGTAGGAGTCTACCAGCATAGCACATCTTTACTTGGCAATATTTGTCCACGCTTCCTTGCAAAAGCGCTCCAAATTCGTCAGCTTGTGAGGGCATCTCCTGTGCACATCACTCTTCAGGTCACCCCACGGCTTTCCAATTGGGTTTCGGTCTAGGCTCTGGCTGGGCAACTCCAAAACTTTCATTTTCTTCTGTTGAAGCCATTCTTTTGTTGATTTGGATATATGCTTGGGGCCATTGTTGTGCTGATGTCGTGACTCGAGCCAAACTTATGACCCAAATGCAGGCACCGAGACAATTAACAGTTTTGTAGTCTTTATTAAAGAATCGGTTTTGGCAACCACAAGAGAGCCTCGCTGCTCACAGAGGTGGGGGGTATATGAGTGGGAGTGGAGTTGACAGGGATGCTTCAGCAGTGGAGGAGAGGGGACAGGCAGGAGACTAAGACCGAGGGACCCTTTCCCAGTCGCAGAAGTGTAAGGAGAAGAGGGAACAGATCCTTCCAAGAAGGATTAATCTCTCTCGAAATGGCCGGCGCAACAGGATTGGTCTGTAGCAGAAAAAGTTACGGGAAGTTGGTACTCAGAGATAAAACGGGAAGCAACACAAGTCAAAGATTTAGCAACATTACCACTGAATGAACTGTAATGAACTGGCAATGAGTGACAGGCAGACGGGTTCTTAAGTAAGCAGGATTAGAAGAGATTGGTTGCAAGTGCGCTGGCAGACCGAGGAGTGAATCCAGACATTCCCTGGTGACATCACGCTCCTCCGGGATTCCCTGGAGATGCCACTCCACTAATACATAGTTCCCACAGACACGTCACAACATACAAGTGGCCGCCATTGCTATAGGCAAGCTGCAGGCAGCTGTGCATTCAGGACAATTGAGGAAATGTCGCCAACCCAACCATTAACAAACTGATTGTACGCCTCCAGTGACTTGTAGGCCTGGAATTGGGTATAAAAGCTGCGTGCCAACACAAGATAACGGTACACGTCTTAGACCCCCATTCGACCCCCATTCCACTGGAGCTGTAATAGCGCTGATTATGGCGATCCATGCAGATTTAGCATTCCTGATCAAAACGGCACAAAACAGTGGGAAATGGCTGAAAATTGGGTTCCTGACGATCTATTGCCGTTATCTTCCTGTCAACAGGCCGGCATTCTAGTTGTGACCCCGGTGCATTGCCACGCCGTTCAGGATGCACTCAGGATGTATTCTCTTTTGATGTTGATATCGTTTGTCATCACTGCCCCCGATCATGCTGTATCAGCAATACTGGGACTATGCCGGGAATGCAATGGGAATTGCGCACGATAAAGGGCAGTTCAGTATCACTTCACTTCCAGTAAAACGTCTTTCATTGTCATAGTATTGAATTGGTGGCAATGCTGAAACTTAATGGTTCAGCTTTTCCTTTGCTAACGAGTATGGATCCACACCTGTTACGCCGATTTTCTCATCCTATCTCTTTCTATCCTACATACTTAATGATTCTACATCGTCTTTCTCCTTTTGCCTTTCCATGATTTTGATCACGAGTTGAATCCGACATTAAAACAGTTTAAAATTTGTGGGGGAGATAAACAGCAGTGTGTGTAAACAAGTACAGTTTGCCAACAAAGATGGCGTCGCTAAGGAGGTCACGTGACCAAAACAAACCGTGTCTGTGGGAACTATGTATTGAGACAGAGAGACACAAAACTAAAACAAACGTAGAGCAAGAAAAACAAGGGTTTCCTAACAGCTGAAAGTTGGAATTCCTCTTCAGCTTCACCTTTCGAGCAGACGTCTGAAGATTTTGGGCCAAAGTTAACTGGTATTTAGAAGTGTTCATAAGTTCCTCTACCTTGACTAAAGCCCCAGTTCCAGCTGAAGAAAACAAGCCCCAAAGCATGATGCAGCCACCGCCATGCTTCACCGTGGGTATGGCGTTCTTCTGGTGATGCACAGTTTTTTGCACCAAACATACCTTTTGGAATTGTGGCCAAAAAAGTTCAGCATTGGTTTCAACAGATCATATCACATTATTTTCTGCAAAATTTAGCCAGGCCTGGGAGTTTTCTTTGTATGAACAGGCTTCTGCCTTGCGACCCTACCCCATAGTCCAGATATATGGAAAATACTGCAGATTGTTGTCACTTGTTCTGCAGAACTAGTACTTGCCAGAAAATTCCTGCAGCTACTTCAGTGATGCTGTAGGCCTCTCAGCATCCTCCCTGATCAGTTTTTCTTTCATCTTTTCATCAATTATGGAGGGAAATCCAGTTCTCAGTAATGTCACTGTGTGTCTATATTTATTCCATTTCTTGATGATTATCTTCACTGTGTTCCATGGTATATGTAATGCCATGGAATTCTCCTGACTGATAACTGTGAAGTATTTTGAAGACTTCTTTGATGCTTTGTCAGCTCTCTGTGAACCATGGCTTACTGCAGGATTCAGCTGATTTATTGTCAGGAAAATTCATCTAGGGCAGCTGAACTTTATTTAGGGTTAACCAGAGTCTCTTTAATTGATGGCAGACGTGTACCTAAAAAGACTGCTGTAAAGAAAGCAAAAGGTGTTCCGACAAAATATTAGTTTTAGGGTATGCCCACTTATGCAACCAGATTATTTCACATTTTTAGTTTTAGTTTTTCGTATTTTTCCCCTCAATAAATTTGTTTCTTTTTTCAGTTGAATTGTACAGGTTATAGGTTATGTTAAAGGTGGAAAAAGTTTTGAAAGGATTCATTGTAGTCTAATTTTTTTCCATCAGAAAAACCTGGTATCTCAAAAGGGGTGTAGAGACTTTCTATATCCATTATATAGGCTAGCTAAAAATGGCAGGTGATAATAGAGCAATAACCTGTTTTGCCAACGTGATTAGCCTAACTTCCCATTTTTACAAGTGGAAAACTTGAGGGTCAGTGTCTCAGTGTTCCACTGTTTCTATTCCTATATTCTCTGTTCCTGTCATTCTGGCAGATTTTCAATGCTTTTCCTCGAGGTATCTCTTTACCACACATGTTGCATACCACTTGTTTTCTGTTAGATGGTGATCTAACAAGAGGTGATTATGGAGGGAGTGGTCCTATTTGTTGATGTAGACTTAGACTAACATCAAGAATATGGTCAATGCTACGACATGCTGATGCATCCACAAATTCTCATGCTTACTATGGCTACTGATGATGCAGTCGTAATACTCCTGAGCGTGTTAGCTGCCTTTTTAGGTAGCTAACATGCTAACACAGGTTAGTGTTAAGTGGCTTCACAAAGAAACGAGTGAAAAAGCAGTCAGTGTCCAAAGAAAAGCTTTGAAAGAACTATTTCACTTCAAAAAATGACAACAAAACTAACTAACTGCTTGAAAACAAGATATAAAGAAATGTGTCTCGGATGGCTGAAGACTTTTGCACAGAACTCTACATTGCACCAAAAAAAAAGTGTATTTGTATGTACTCACAAAAAAGGTTTACATTAAGACACTGCTGGATCATTTTGTGAATCTAGAAAACCCAAACGCTTTCTGGGTCAACAGATGCACTGTATGTAGAAATGCTCCACTATCTGTCTTTGTAATTGTAGTTGGGTAAATCTGTTTGTTCAGCACCAGCGGGGGCCTTCCACAAGGACAATGAGTTCTGTCAGTTGGTAATAAACCGTGGCAGTATTAGCATCTTAAAGTTATCCGAAGAACAAATGGAGACGTGAGTAATGACAGGAAGAAGCTGCTGGTGTCACGGGGGAAACTCTCTGTAGGCCTCTGTACTGTGTGCAGCACAGACGGCTGCGAAGCTCTGTGTGTGCTCGTGTGTGTTTTTGTGAGTCTGCCAGCAGGCTGACACCTCTGTAGTGTAAATAACAGCCATGTGAGATGTTAACCAGCCGTTGATAAGGGTCTCTCACGGGAGCCCCTACAATCTGACTCTGTGTCTCCCTCCCTCCCTCTCTCTTTCTCCCCCAGCAGCCAGTAATCACCCTGGAGGGAAGTGTGGCGCACACATTCTCCCAGGAAGGCATCAATACAGTCACTGTGCAGGTGTCCGCAGGGAATACTATTCTGCAGGACAGAAAAACCATCGCTGTCAACGGTGAGCCAACTCTGTATCTCGGTCTCCACTGGGAATCTGTTGCTCTGTAAACATGCGGTGTCACCACGGCCTACCTAATAACAGTAGAATAATTGTGCTGCTTCCTACTAATGTTATCCTTATTAGAAATATTGTTCCAGTGCTAAACAGTTGTTCTTCTGAATGTTTTAAATAGAAGATTGTATGTATCTAAGTGAGGGATGTAGCCACCACAACGTAGCCCATTTAGGCAACTGCCACATTGTTTTGTTGGAGCCAGAGACTGGCAGGTCCAAGTCTCTGAATTGGACGACTTGACAGGTGGTTGTAGCTGCTAACTGTCTGCTGGGCCTCACATTCACTAATCGGAGTCACTGAACTGGAAGTCTACAAAGTGTTCGCGATGTTGGCATCTTTTAAAGCAGGCACAAGCCCCTCCCACAATGGAAGGGTTGCATCAGGAAGGGTATTCGACATAAAATCTGTACCATGTCACCTGTGCGGATTCATCCGCAGTGACGACCACTTGGGGAAAGACAAAGGAGGAGCTACAGGTGCTTACTTTTTATCTGACAAATGATAAGGCTTGCTGCGAGTTAAAGATCGTCCAAGACAGGTATATCTGTACAGCTTAGGTGTGCAGCTAGCTAACCAAGATAACTTCTGTTAGCTGAAAACTTTACATTCTACCCTTTGATCCAAATATGGACACTTCCAAACATTTCAATATTAAATATACATTGCCTGGAGGTTTTTTCAACACTGTGTCCTGGTTGAAAAACAGTTCCAAAATGAAAGTTGAACTGATGTTGTGATGTTCCCTACATGTGGGATGGACATAGTTTTTAAACATTGCCTCCATGTCGTTGTTAGTCTTTCTAGCAAGAGAAAGTTTGTGTTCAAGAATTGCTTCTCTTTATTGATTAGAATAAGGCAAAATCAAGGAAACATTCTTGACAGAAAGAATGAGAAGGGAGAAAAAAGAACGTACGCACCACAGAAGTGTCTCAAACTTGCAACCTTCATAGCACTTCTTTGAATCCTCTGCGCTTGTGCATAACCATGAATTACCTAAAAATATTGTTTTTTTTTTTTTTTAAAGATAGGCTGCTGTAAGAGTAATCTGTAAATATGCATTAAGCAGATTAGTTGTTTTAAAAATACAAAGAAAGATGACTTTAATTCCTTTATTACAATAAGCTGATCTATATTTCTTACTCAGCCTGACTGGACCTCTTTTCTACGTTGAAACAACGTCAACATCCGACTGTCAACAGCTCAGTTTTTGCAGTCGTATCGTGACCAGTTTTGATTTGGCAGGTGATGTTGTGGTTGCAACCATGTTTGTTTGGTTCGGGGTTAAAAAGAAACCTATTAAGTCTTTAAAAGGTGGGTGGCAATATGGTGGCTACATCCATCCATGGCATTGACTCACTGTTAGAGCCAGCCTCAAGTGGCCAATAGATGAATTGCAGTTTTTGGAACTTGTTTGCCCCATTTCTTTAGTCCAAAAGTTTCATGTTCGAGTGAACTGCTGAGATCCATGAGCATTGGGACATACGTACAAGGAAGGACAAGCAGTGAAGAAAAATTAGCAGACAGAGGATGACCTTAGTTTGTTTAAGTAAAGGTTATCCAGATAGTGTTAGCACAGAAATGCACTGAAAGTTTTACCCACCCTGCTTGTATGAAAACATATATCAAAACTTCAGGACTGACTCTGGAGTTGAACTTTGACCAACTTCATTTCTGTATAGCATATTACTCCTCATTTTCAGTATCACTCAGTGAGCCCAGCATCGTGGTCTCTGAGGTCCTCGAATGTGGGCTCGTTGGTTGCTCCTCGCCCTGGGCTTATAAAACTAAAGCAGACTGGAATTGTGACTCCTAAACTTTGAAACTCTCTCCCTTTGGGCTTTAGATGTGCAGGGGATGCAGGCCTCTTTAAAAAGCAGCTCACGATCCACAAGCTCATCTTCACTTTTAAATTTTGATGCAGTTCGGTTCTTATTACTGCTTTTTTGAGATCTTACGATTGTTTCCTCTGGATTAGTGTTGCCACCAGTACTGACTTTGTTAAAATGAGCTCTTATTGGCTGGATGAGATTGAGTGACAATGCCAAGCCAATCCTTTTTTTAACAATCAGTGTCATAATAAATTCTGGTAACACTCATTCAGTTATGGTTGACTGCAGACTACCGCGTACATAAAACTGTCTTATATACCAGAACACATAGATTGGGGGTTCTTAATACAAGCATACAATATTTTAAGTATTCCGTCAATTCTGAAAGATAAAAAGTCAGATTAATCTGTCTTTTTGTTATTAATTGCAGTGTTGGCTCTTCACAATTAGTAGTTCTCAATAAAACAAATGAAACAAATTGTCAGAGCATTGTGCCAGACAGTTACGGTAAAAAGAAGGACAAAATTCAAAGCGTTCTATTTATCTGTCGATCTGCATTCCAGACCTCACCTATAGTAAAGCTCTAGGTCGTAACTGAAGGAATGACTTTGCAGATCCTTCTGTTTCCTTAACTGCCTGTGCAGTTCAGAGGTGTGGACGGGTTGGTGATGGAGTCTCTTCCAGCTGTCATAGGGTGAGGGGCGGGGTTCAGCCTGGGCAGGTCAGTCTAGCCTGCAGAGACAGACAGTCATTCACACGCAGGAACTGGGAGGGCATTGGTGGATTTGAACCTTTTAAGATGACAGTTCTAAAACCACTGTGCTGCCGCACTTTGCGGATACAAGCCAAAATTAGCTTCCTTTATAATGTAGTTAGACGCAGTCTAGGGAGTTTGGAGTAGAGCTGCTTCCCCTTCACTCTGGAGGAAGGTGGTTAAAACCTCCAATCAGGATGCCTTCTGGGCGCCTCCCCTTGGATGTTTTCCGGACACAGCCTGCTTGAGGGAGACCCTGGGGTATGCCTAGAACTCAGTGAAGGGAGATTATGTAGCTCATCTTACCTTGAAGTGCCTCAGGACCCCCCAGGAGGAACCAGAAAATGTGGCGGGGGGAATGAGATGGCTATAGGGTTCTCTTCCTAGCCTGCTGTCACCGAGACCCGACTTCAGACGAGCTGCTGAGAATGTGCATTTTTCAAAGAATCATCGACCCACACCTTAAATCGATTCACCTTTAAATTATTTTTCTTAACAACTACAACACAGAGTACCCAACCCACCATGCCACAATGATGGACAACATGATGGATAGTGTGGATATTATTAAAAGGAAAAAAAAAAAACTATTAACTGAACACAGACTGGAGACAGATTGCTCGTTGGAAAGCCTTCTGGTAATCTGTCCACAAGTGCCTCTTGTAAAACTGGACAGCGCTGTATCACTGGTGTATCATTCCTCTCCTCTTCGCTAATAAACCCTGAATTTTCCTCCCCAAAAAGCCGAAGTGCATGAGCTGAATCTCAAGGCTGAACTTTTGCATGTAATGACAGATGAAAGGCATCGGCCTCTCTCACACATTTACTTTTCTTCCCGCAGAATATTTCCGATCTCATCTGCTCGCCTTTTCATCAAACCTGGATGAGCACAACCCCGATGTTGCAGAATGGAGGCTCGATGTGAGCCGGGTCATCAAGAACTCTCTGATCCAGGTAAAGCTCTCTCAGGTTCTTTCGTGGCAACTGTCGCTTTGCTTTGGTAAATACTGTCAGCGCTCGACCGGACCTCTGAGTGCTGCGTGACCTCCCCGAGGCTTGGAGACATGAATCTGACTTTTATGATGATAAATGACAAGGCAAGAGGGAGAAGAGGGGAAAATATAGTTCAAGAGCTTGCTGATTGCTGCGGCTCGCACACACGCTGAGTTCAGGGCCATACAGTAACGAGGGTGTGTACAGAAGAATAAATGTCAGTATGGGTCTAATGCGTGTTCCGCGCTGACCTGAAGGAACGCTTGGAGATGAGTGCTTTGCAATCTGTCAAGTGGAGGACGTGATTCAAACCCACACATGACAAGTTAGGTACAGAGTTTGCCTCATTAACTTCCTGTTATTTTTTATTTTTTCGCAGCGTCCTCGGAGTGTCGATAGGTTTTCTGATTCAGAGGAGGAAGCAATCTGAGGCTTCCATCATATTTTCACACTTTTTTTTTTTGATCTTGCAAATCAAAACGGAGGCTAAAAATATACAGTCTATCTTCAGTCTTCACTGAACATGTCTGTTTGCTATTGACATCTTGCCTGGAGGGCAAAACACACGCCATAGAAAAAGAAAAAAAACAAAAACCTTTCAGATGAAGATATGACGCGATGGCTTAAAAGATTCACAACATTCACAGGAGCGGGAGAGAAGAGCTAGAACAAGAACCAGTGGTTTCTGCAGGAACCACTGAACATGCAGTAAAATTCCTGCTTTTTTATTTATGGCATCCCTCTTCCCAGCCCGGCTCGTCATTTTGCGTTCCTGTAAGTGGCAGTTTGAAGGTGAACTATAAGTGTGGGGCTGCTATTGGTTCAAAACCGCAACTGACCTTTGCGATTTAATTCATTCCAGAGATGAATAACCGCTTTCAAAGGTGAACTCCGACATTGCTCCTTTCAAATTACACGCGAGATTCTGTAAGAGCCTGCAGAAAAATAACATAGTATTATGAGGAAAGCATAAAAGGAAATCTGCGGCAGAGGTAGATTTTCTTAAAGCAGAGATTCTCTGTGTCAACATGTCAGAATTAGCCTCCGTAAATTTTCTGGATTTTTCTGTTTTTTTGGGGCATTTTGACAAAAAAACGATAATTCATCCAGCTGAAGAATCGCTGATTTAATGCTACGGAGAGGCTTCTCTCTATGAATTGCTACTCCTCCTAGAATATTGGTTAGAGTTCAGTAAAACTTACACACAGTGGTCCCTTCACCCAAACTGTGCATGAGGTTACACAGTCATTTGTTGTTTTATGGGGACTCTTCCATTTTTACAAAATCACTACTCCTAAGAGTATTGAGCTGGACTGTAATGTTCATAAAATGACCATAGGTGAGGGTAGGAAAGGTCAGTCTACTTTCCAACCCTCACCTTTGGTCATGAACTTTGGGTAGTGACCAAAAGAATGAGATCGCGACTACATGCGGCTGAAATGAGCTTTCTCCGTAGGGTTGTTGGACTCACCCTTAGAGATAGGATGAGGAACTCGGTTATCTGGGAGAGGCTCAGAGTAGAGCCGCTGCTCCTCCACATTGAAAGGAGCCGGTTGAGGTGGTTCGGGCATCTGATCAGGATACCTCCTGGACGCCTCCCATTTGAGGTGTTTTGGGCATTTCCCTCTGGAAGGCGACCCAAGGGCAGACCCAGGACACGCTGGAGAGACTGTCTCCCAGCTGGCCTGGGAATGCCTTGGTGCCCCCCCCCACCCGAAGGAGTTGGAGGAGGTGGTTGGGGAGAGGAAAGTCTGGTCTTCTCAGCTTGAACTGCTGCCCCAGTGACCTGGACCCCCGGAAAAGTGGTAGATGATCATGGATGGACGGATGGATAAAATGAGTGTTTGCATGTGCCCCTCTGCCATCCGTACACACGTCATGATTAGGTTTATTATTCATTAAGAGCTTGGGTCATGGCGTAGGCATAGCATTGGCTCCTGGCAGGTGATAATGGCACAATAACCTGGTTCGCCAACCTGGTCAGCATCGCTTCCCATTCAGATAAGTAGAAAACTTGAAGGTCAGTTTTCAGTTTTCCACTGTCACTATTCCTATATTCATTGTTCCAATTGTGTTGGCAGATTTTGGATGCTTCTATCCTTTTAGGTGGTAGTCCTACTGCTAATAGTGCTTTGATAGTTGAAATATCACTTTGCCTTACATGCCACACTTGCATGGTGATGATTGGGATTTTATTGGTCATGATCATGTTTGGTGTTGTTCTGTTGGTTCATTCCCTCAAGCCCGAGGTCCCTGGTTTGAGTCTAGGTGGGAACATAAGCCCCCCCCATCATGGGAGGGCTGCGACAGGAAGGTCATTTGGCATAAAAACCATTGTGGGGACCCCTTCAATAAATAGAAGGGAACAGCCGAAGAAGGTGCTCTCTTCATGGCCATGGTTCCTACTGACCATGCAGTTATTATACTCCTGAACTCAAAACACTTTCATTTGACAGAGAACTAGATTAATTTGTCCTGGATGTAACCGTTTGCAAGCCTTCTTGATTTGAGTTCTTCTGGATTTGAACTGTCATTATTTTGTGCAATACAGCCAAGCAATGATAAGATCGCTTTCTTTTTGTGCTTCACATATTACAATAACCGGTGCATTGGGATGGATTGAGCTACTGCATCACTGATGCTCTGATTTTACAAATATGATATTTTCTTATATCATATTTGATACATCAGGTATTTATGACATATGGTCAAAATATGTCTTTTTTTTTTTTTAAAACAAAACAACATATTTTTCAAGACGGCTTTTCAGTCTCTATAGCTTAAAAACACTCAAAATTGTACATAGTGGAGACTGCATGATGGAATGCAATCAAGGACAGAAAGTCTAGACCTCTCAGAACATCTAATGGTTCTGGTGCCCTTGAGTGAAAGATTTACAGGAAACCTCATCTTATAAACCTGCTGTTGCCTTTATGATGCATTCAAATGAATGCAGTTTTACTGTAAAAAAACACACTAAATATTAAATAATTGTAACTGCTTTCATACAGTAAATTATCATTTTAAAATAATGGCAATTATATGTTTTTATTTGTACCCTATGTCTATTAAAGTTAGCAATTTAGATTTCCCTTGCAAAAACTAACAACTCACTACATGCATCTGGTCCATTCCAGACTGCAGTGCACATGCGCTGCATGGACAAAAGTATTAGGCCACCTACACATTACACATACAGCAGCTGCCACTCTTCTGAGAAGGCTTTCTACAAACTTTTGGAGCGTGTCTGTGGGAATTTTTGCCCATTCGTCCAGAAGAGCATTTGTGAGGTCAGGCACAGTTTCTGTTCTGGTCCAACAAAGGTCCAACAAATCCTATCCAACAATGGTGTTGGATGGGGTTGATGTCAGGGATCTGTGCAGGCCACTCAAGTTCTTCCATGCCTAACTCATCCAACCATGCCTTCATAGACCTTGCTTTGTGCACTGGGGCACAGTCGTGCTGAAACAGAAAAGGCCTTCCCTAAACTGTTCCCACCAAGTTGGAAGTATGGAATTGTCCAAAATACCTTGGTAAGCTGAAGCATTTCCCTTCACAGGAACTAATGGGGGGCAGGCCAGGCCAAGAAAACAACCCAGTGGCATTACCAGGTCTCCACCACACTTTACATTTAGTACAATGCAGACAGGCAGGTAATATTCTCCTGGCATTTTCAAAACCCAGATTCATTTATCAGACTGTCAGATAGAGAAGCGTGATTCTGATGTTAATGCCAGAAGAGTTTTGGAACTCTGCAGTTAGTGTGTAAAATCTGCCAACACTCTGCTGGCTCAGCGCTCAGCTACCTCGCTCTATGACTTTATGTTGTCTTCTACTTTGTGGGTGAGTTTCAGTGGTTCCTAAACGCTTCCACTTTGCAGTAATACCACTTACAGTTGACGTTGGAAAGTCTAGGAGGGAAGAAATTTCACCAGCTGACATCCTTCTACAGTACCACGCTCAAATTCAGTGAGCTCCTTGGAATGACCCGTTTGTAAAGGCAGACTGCATGGCGAGGTGCTTCATTTTATACACCTGCAGCACTGGGACTGAATGAAATGAATAGTCTACCAGAGGGCAAAGGTCGCGCTTCAGTTTGTAAACAACAGATTTTTCAGGAAAGTATTGATCATGTTGGTGACACTGAAGTCTCAGATGGTTAAGATTTGATACAGCCTTATCAAATTTCCACCTTAAAAAAAAAAAAAAATCCACATTTTCAGAGTTAGTCAGTCACAGCTCCACAGCTAACAACCTTGGACCCCATCGATTAGAGCTGCTCGGTAATATCCCTGCTGTGGGACTAATAACGAATTATCTTATCATAATGGAGGCATTAATGAGTTCTGTGTTGAAAACTTCTTCCATCTGAAAAACTCCAGCAAAAATAATGCATATATATTTTCTTCCACCTCACCAAAGCTTTAAAATAGATTGTAAATAACAGATAAAGACAACAGTGACACAGCAATGAACCGGTACAAAGCAGGAGTACAGTTAAATGTGCTCTAGTTGGCACTTTGGATCCTTCTAATTAAAGTTACAATACAGCACACGTTAAAATTTGTTAACTTGATTTCTCTGTCCTTTTATTTTGGCAATAGTTTGGTGTTTTGGGAAAGACATTTCCTTTAACCCTGCCTTCTTCAAGATATTAAATAACTCCAAAAGTACAGATTCCAGTGAGTGAGTTTTTTGGGAGCTGGTTGGTTAGGTAGCTTCTCATTGTATTTGTGCTGCACAGGTAAGATTTGTATTGATCTTCTCATCTAAGACCCTATCAGAAAGCGAATGAGAACATTTCTTAAAACCTGAAACTGCAGTAAACCTTTAAACTCAAACAATAAGTGGCGGCCAAACGCAAGCAGACCGAACGGGGATCTGGGCTGCATTCTGATTTAAATCCGAAACCCTGATCAAAGAAGGGCCAAAAATGATTAGAAATCTGAACAAGCCTGTAGTGTCAACGCGGAGTTTTATACTCGGTGCTGTGGGCTGTTTTTAATCAGAGTGAGCCGAGTGCTGCGGCTCAATCTCTTAACTCCCTCCTCGTCCTCTTCCTCTCCAGGCTACAGGTGTGAGAGAGGATCAGCTCCTGGTCACCGTCCTCCCAGGTTTACCCACAGCAGCAGAGTTTTTCCTCCTGCCCGACAAACAGCTAACGGAGGGGAAGCCAGAGAAGAGTGCTGCTCATTTAGATCAGGTGAGGCAACAACAGCTGCTCTCTGACCTGAAGCATGTGCAACAGAGTGCCTCCTTTTTCCCCAGCTCTGCGGCGTAGGCGGATTGATTTCACCTTGTTATCCTCACTAGCATTGTTCCCTCTATTCCTGCATTGTGACTCATAGAGGATACTTTGTTTCTCGCAGCAGCTTCTCCTGTAATTGCTCCCTGAAAAAAGAAAAAACAAAAAAAAAAAACAAACCTTAACTTCCTTCTTCTTCCAGCAGATGTCAGTGTTAATCTACTCAAGCATGTCCAGCTGGGTTTTTTTTTTTTTTTTCTTTTTTTTTTTTAGTTGGTTTATTTTTT
>VUQH01032899.1:7197-19659 GCA_015106775.1 Etroplus canarensis | reverse complement strand
CTTTTTTCTTTTCAGTGAGTCTAATTCTAGAATCCGCCTGAGGAGTCTATGCAATAGATTCATCAATAAGCCTGACAAGTATTAACAAGTTATCAGGGGGAATGACTTTTAGACTCCCTCAAGTTAGGTCCCGCGAGGTGCAGAGGGTGGAGGGGGGGGGGATCAGAGGAGGCGAGCACATCTTAAGAGCCTAAAAAGCCAGACAAGGAAAGTTGTCATGGTTGATCAGTCACTAAATCACCGGCCTATCAACACGAACCGAAATAGCTCTCAGCTTCATGTAATAGATAATGACTGATAATAATGTTGGCTATGCTCTCTGTGGGAAGAATTCCATGGGCATGTGCAGAGACGGAAGCTGGGGAAGGAAATCAATTTGATTTTCCTCTCCCCCTCCCCGCTCACACCTGGTTGATCGCCTGGAAAGTTCCTCTGCCCTACAATCCGGCAATAAATCTTCATTCAAGGTTGGCATCTTAAAAGTGTAGTGCGAGCTCTGCTTATTAGGATGTATAATAGATTTACTGACCCTGGTATACAGTGGGAAAAAAGTAATTAGTCATTGCATAGTCTAAATTTAAACAGCTAAGGAGTATAAAGGCGAGGATGAAGGACTACAGGAATTACTCATATCACAATTAATTTGGCAAATGAGGCAGATAAGATAAATGAAGCTTCTACACAAGGGGGGGAAAAAGCTGCTGCAGGGAGAAAGTGGAGGATTTTGTTTAGTTTTCTTATGCAGAATAATGCAGCTTGTTCATAAATGAAGAAAAACAGATTCATGATACTGGAATGTCATTTATAAAGAGGCTCATTTCATTTTTAGACTGAGAAGTGGAGCCTGGGGACAGAGATTCATGTGAATAAAAAGGATCTGTGTGGGGGAGAGGGAGACTGGGCTCCTGCTCGCTATAGTTTACCTTCGGGTCACGGTAATCTGCCCAATTTATATCAGAGTTAGATGTTCTCAGTGCAGAAGGTTACTTGCCTGTCTGGAAAGCAGAGATCAAGTGAGGCTGCATGGTATGCATTATGCATCGCGCTGGAAAGGTCCCACAGACAAAGGCTGTTACATAAACAGGAGAAAGCTCAGATGGGGTTGTCGGTGGAGGTAGTGAGGTTTCACTGGGTCATGGGCGCTTACAAATAATGCAACAGCCTCGCAATAAGCATTAAGTTTATAAAGTTCCAGATTTGAAGTGTATTCAAGTCTATGGTAATTTTTGTTCTGTAATAGCCTCCTTTAGGTCAGCGCGGTCGAAGGGTCAGCAGCACATGAGACCTCTAGTTCCATTCGTCTTTCAGAGGCAGCTTAATGCCGCATCAGTCGATATTTTTATATTGTATCATACAACTAATCCGACGTCCATCACAAGCTGCATCTCTTAAATTATCACCCAACTCTGCTGAGCTACACAGCCTTCTTAGTTTTTGCCACGTTGCATCATTTCCAGCTACGATTCGCAGAAAAAAACAAAATCTCTCCAAACAAGTTCCAGCCATCCATTTTTATCCAAACGCACTGCGCCACCTGCCCACCTAACGCGTTCCACACACCAGATTATTAGAGTACTGTGGAAAAGTCCTGAGCCACCCCTCATTTCTTTATATTTGAACTTTTCTTGTAGCTTTTAACTACTAGTTCCAGGCTTTCTGAAGGTCTTTTAAAGGTTTTCTTTGGACATTTTCAGTCCAGTCATCGTTCCTGACCATTTTCAGAGGAATGTTTAACGCCAACCCGTGAATCATTCACGCTCAGAAATGCACCTAACAGAAGGAACGAGCCAGCGTTTTGTCTACGCATAACAGACAACTAACTCACTAGTAAGGGCCCTTAAGCACTATCGCTCAAAAGTCTGGGATCACTTGCAAATTTCATTGTTCTCCAAAGAAAAACACACTTTCATGCAATTCACAAGCAATTGTATCCATTTTACAAGCATTTAAAATCAATCAGATGTTTTTTTTGTTTTTAAGAATGATCGAGGCCTACTAATGGAAGAAGGTGTTGTGGACAGATGAATCCAAGTTTGAGGTCTTCAGATCAAACAAATGTTTGCAGAATAAAAACAGTGCTGAAAACCATCAGTCAAGCATGGTGGAGGCAGCGTGATGGTCGGGGGGGTGGTTTGGAGGCGGTAAAGTAGGAGATTTGTACAGAGTGGGAGGGACCTTGAAGAAGGAACGCTATCACAAGACTTTGCAATGCCATGCCATACCCTGTGGACAGTGCTCGATTGGGGCCAGTTTAATCCTATAACATGATAATAACCAAAACACACCTTCAAAATGTGGCAGCAATATTTAAAGAATAAGGAGTCAGTCAGAATTCTGACTGTAATGGAGTGGCCAGCAGGTCTGAATCCTATTGAGCTGTTGTGGGAGCAGCTTGACCGTATGGTACAGAGGAAGAGTCCATCTTGTAGGAGATGCTCCAGAAAGCACTGGGTGAAATCTCATCTGATTACCTTGAAACATTGGCAGGCTGTACAGTAAATGCTGCACAATGCGTTTCTTTTTTGATTGAGGGAAATTTTATTTCCATTGAAATCATTATTTCCAACCCTGACAATGTCAGCGTTTCCTGTTCATTTGCTATATTTCCTATTCTATTCCTAATTTCATGTGTGTTTCCATGGAAACCAAGTGAATTTCCAAGTGATCCCAAACTTTTGAGCAATAGTGTATGTCTACTTACCTTCACTTATTACCGTCACTTGAGATATCTCGTCTTTCATTTAGCACTTTTGCTTTTTTGCCCCTCATCTGTGCTGTAGCAGACGTTCACAGCCTCACTGAGCAGACTGTAAAACCTTTGGAAATGCCGTCAAGGGCGAGTGATTTTTGGACTCAGTGCTTCAATCTGACATGAAAGGATTGATTACGACTTTGAACACAAGTGCTCTTAAATGTCAAGACAGAGTTAATAAATGAGTCATGAGGAAAGACAGATGAGACTGGGCAGTGATGATCTCGACTAGCTTTTTTTTTTAGTTGTAATATTTTCCTATTTTTAGCTTGTCAGGCCAAAGGACTGATGCGCTAATGCCGCGGTGAGTCATCCGTCACCTGTCCGTCCATTCGCATGTCACAAGAATCACTGCTTCTCTTACGAGTATTGGTTAGATTTTAGTGAAACTTGCACCAATACTGTACAATCACCTATTGGGTACTCGCTCAAGTTGTGCTCAAAGTCAAAGTTATAGTTGTAATTTTATGAACACTTTTTCATTTTCACAAGAATCACTACTCCTCCTAGATCAGTGGTGTCAAATAATTTTTTTTAAAAAAAATCTTCGATCACATACAAACCCAGTTTCACCTTGAGTGGGCCAGAGCAACAGTAAAGCTCTTTGTCAGCTGTGGTGTGGACCCAAAAGCAGACTGACTCGGGAGTAAAAGGTTAAGACGTTTAATGAGCAGGTTGTCAAGTTTAACAGAACACAGACACTGTGGAAATATGCCAGGCAGGGAATGTCCACGAGTACGGTCCAAAGTTCCAGAACGTTCTAAGTCCAAAACAGGAGTGAGAGCGGATCAGGCAGAATGGTCCTCAACGTGCTTCAAGCTTGAGAATAACTAGAGGAAGAGCTTGACCAAGTTTACTACACACAATGCAACTAAACGATCCAGCAGAGTGTGGAGGGACCACATTGGCTTAAATAGCCCACTGATGATGGATCAGGAACAGGTGTGCAGCCACACTCCACCCCAGACGCGCCCACGTACCTGAGAACTAATCAGAGGGAGTTAACAAACCCAACCCACCCCAGATAGAAGAGAACCAGACGGACCAGCAAGAGAGGACAGATGGAAAGAACAGGCAGGTCTGAACCTGGAGGACAGGGGGACACTACTGAAACCTCACCTTCCTGTTGCTCTTACTTTGAGTATAAAAGAGTTTAACTACGCATTCAATCCCTGATATATCTGAAGAAAAAGAGCTGCAGTTTCAACAATGCATCACCAGCTTTTCTGCATTATTAAGAAATGTACCCTCGGCTGCTCTCCTCAAGGGGTCGCCACAGCAGATTTAATCCACATTGGTAAGTTGGCAGAGGTTTTACACCAGATGCCCTCCATGGTGAGGGGGGCTTGTGTCCCCACCTGGAATTGAACCAGGTACCTTTTGCTTATGAGGCAAATGTGTAAACCACTGGGGGCAATGCATTATTAAAAAAATGTAATAATTAAAATCTGCATTGCTCTGTGGGCTTACACTGTAAGAAATAAAGGACTTTATCCTGTAATTTATAAAAAATGAAAAAAATATCAGTTCTGTTATTAATATGAATACTAACAATAACAAAACAACCAGTTTGCTTTATTAATTTTTTATTCTGAAGACTGTAAAACTGATTAAAAAATTAAAGGCCTGAAATTTATGTCCTCCTTTGAAATTTCCCCATTTTCCAAAGCCATCTAGCAGGCTCGGATCGGACCCTTTAGTGGGCCGATTCTGGCCTGTGAGCCATGTGTTTGACATCCACGTCCTGGCGTATTTGTCTGGATTTTAATGTTAGTAGACTGAGTGTTATACATAAATGCCATCGTTATGTTTATTTACAGTGTAGTGATGTCTTAAGCGAGGTTTGGGCTGGTGATGAACTCGTAGCCGTTGCCCTGGATGTGACTGTTTGTGAGCCTCCTTGACTTCCCATTGGATTTTAATTGTCGTTAGTTTGCACAACGCAGCCAACGAATGACAGGAAAACTTGATCGCTTTCACACATTACAACAACCTGTGAACTGTGAGGGATCGTGAGCTGGATGAGCTGCTCCTTCACTGGCGCTCTGGTTTAAAAATTCAAACCGTGTCTCTGTCTTTCTCTCGGCAGCTCTCGGAGGTTTTGCTCAGCGCCTTGAACCAGAACTTGGTCCAGTTCACGCTGCGGCCAGGGGTCCAGGTCACCGTGTACGCAGCGCACCTGTCCGCAGGTAAACGAACTCAGCTGCCTCTTTGCGCGTTCACAGCTGCCCAGTGGTGCCTTTGTACCTTCTGTAGTAAGCGGGACAAAACACAGATACAGCAGACAGTCAGGTATATTTTTATTACTTTTGCTGCCCCCGTTAACTAACAACCCCAACTCTGTGTCTGATTGGCTCCCACCATGTAGCTACACAGAGACATTCAGAGAGTGAGCATCGTTACAAGTATGTGTGCCTCTTCCTATTGGGGATGCTGCTACTGTCCTAAAGAGGCTAATAAGATAAAGAGTAAGAGAAGTCCATACTACTGTATATTAAAATGATTCATCTTTGATTCACATAGGCTTCATGTCTGTAGACTGCTCATTGCATGATTCAGCTGGGTGGAAATACGGGTGGTGTTGCTGAATGCGATGTTTACGCTCTGGGGTTCCTGTCTCCCTATCTCTGCAGCGCCCCTAGTGGACACCAGCGAGAACCACAGTGGCTCTGCCATGCTAATGCTGCTATCAGTAGTGGTTGTGGGTTTAGCTGTATTTGTCATCTACAAATTCAAGAGGTAAAGTGTTCATGAAATGTCATGTCTATATAGTCGTCACACTGTGAGGTGCTGAAAGGTGCCGAAGCGTCCTGACAGCTCGGGTAAACAAAAGCTGCCGGCGAGGCTAAGAGAAGGTTGATAGCTGCCTGTCAAACGTCTGCGCCGCCGTACCCAGTGCTCCTGGGTGGAGAATTGGCGTTTCCCCTCACACGCACACACGCATGCAGAAATTCTTTTATCAGGTCAGTCTTTACAAAAGAAATGTCAGTCAGTCTTCAGCCGCTATCAATATTAAGCCCTTTGAACACAGGCAGTTGACCTTTCTGAAATGTTAAATTATGTCTCCTCGCTAAGAAGCAGGTCCAAGGGAGATTGACGGAAAAGGGCCGCGAAGAGACGAGAGGAGAAAGAATCAAACTTCACATTTACAGACCTTATCGTTTTCAGTACTCCCGCTGATTCGCATCCAAATATAAAGTGAAAGAAACAAAGTAAACAAGCAACGCCGTCTCACTGCGGATGCAAAAAATCCAAAATGCACCGCAGCGGTCTGCTAGCGTCGTTTCAGTTTAGGCTGCCCCCTTTTTTTTTTTCCTTCCCTTTGCCTCACTGTAAATCTTTCCTCAAGGAAGATCCCAGGCCTCAACGTCTATGCGCAGATGCAGAACGAAAAAGAACAAGAAATGATGAGTCCAGCAAATCCAACAGTGGCCACGCCCAGCTCACAGCGGGACTTGGTGCATTCTTTGGAGATTCTGGACACAGAGTTTAACTCACGGCCCATCGGTAAGCGTTCGCTCTCTTCGAGTCGAGGTCCCGCTTTCACTTTTTTTTTTTTTTTAAACTCCATTGTTTATTTTACACCATTCTGCTCATGTGTTGTTTCATGACACTCATGCTGTGCTTTTTTTTTTTTTATGTGTTTCTCAGTGAAGTGCTCCAGTCAGCAGAACAGAAATGAGTATAACGAACAGTAGAATTGCTCCTTAGTGGTACAGTTACCTCGTTTTTCTCTACAGTACTGTCTCTCTTGAATCACCTCAGGATACTGATGGGTGGCAAATCAAAGGGAAAAAAAAAAATCCAGCTTAAAACGTTTCGTCACAAGTTATTTACAACCCCACTTTCAAAAAGTTTGGGACACTGTGTAAAATATAAATAAAAACACAATGCAATGATTTGCAAATCAATATGTTATCATGATGTCATTAGGTTTCTTTATAGCATAATAATGTCTTAAGATGGGTTAGTGCTGGTCAGGAGTTTGGGCTGTGGTGTACAGTACTGTGCAAAAGTATCGAGCCACCCCTCATTTCTCTATATTTTGCAGGAAAATGGAACACAGGTGCAAAGATTTACTGAAACGTGAAAACTTTAATGCAGATATACTAGCACATAAGGCAAAATCAGAGCTTGTACAGTTCTAATGAACTTAAACGTCAGTATTTGGCACAACCACTTTTATTCTTCACATACAGCCTGAACACTCTTAGGCAGGCTTTTTCTTGTCATTTCTTTAAAAAAAAAACTTTTAAAATTGGTTCTTTGGCTAGTTGTCTGTTATGTATAGATACAACACTGGTCCATCTCTTGTATTAGGTGACATTTTTATGCTTAAGTGATTTAGAGGTCAGTATTAAGTGGCTGAACAAACAACTTTGAAAAAGGTCAGATATAAGGAGTGGACTGAAAATGAGTGAAAAGCAGCCAATGTCCAAAAAAAAAACTTTGAAAGAGCCTCAGTGAGCCTGGAGAACTATTACTCAAGAGCATAGTAAGGTTTGCCTCTTTAGATGCAAAATATAAAGAAATTTGTTTTGTGTGGATCAAGACTTTTGCACAGCACTCTAGGTGTAGCAGGTGTAGTCCTGACAGGCACTGACAGGACAATAACCTGGTTCACCAGCATGATCAGCATAACTTCATACTGGCAGATCATTGATGGTTTTCTTCTTTAAGCTGGCAGACCCACTGCTAATAGCACTGTGATAACTTGAAGCATCGCTTTTACACATTATTGGCCATGATCCTGATCATTGAGGGAATGGTCCCGATGGTTGACTCCCACATTAAGAAGTGTGGTTGGGGCCTTTCTATCACCGTTATGCTAACAGGAATAATATGGTCAATTCTACGCTATATTTTCATGCTTTTTTATGGCTATGGTTACTACTCACCATGTAGTGATAATAATCCTGAACTCAAATGCTTCCATTTGGTGGTGAACCAGATTAAGTTGTCCTGGATTCGACTGTTTGTGAGCCTCTGTGACGTCTCAGTTGGTTTCTCACTGGTTTGTGCAATACAACCAACCCATGACAAGAAAAACAATGACATCAATAACCTGTGAATTGTGATGGATCGTGAACCAGATGAGCTACTACAGCATTGATGTTCTGGTTATGTTCATTCTTCATATCATGTCTCATTCATTCAGTTTTTCCTCCAATTTGTCCCCCATCTGTACATCCTCAGACAGCATGTGGCTGTAATGAGACTAACATGCAATGATATAAACAAGTCTTTGGGTAGGGTTGCTAAAATTTTTGTCTTTTTGTCAATTTCAAGACAACAATCCTATTAATATACAGCAGCTGCAACCTGTAATTTAAATAGATGGTTTTTAAAAAAAATTTATGTGATGGAACTACACAGAATATTGGTGCACTGAAATGAATTTTTAAAAAAAATTAAAAATTATCTAATAAATAAAAAAACAAGAAGTGGTGCATGCATATGTATTTACTCCCTTTGCTGTGAAGCCCCTAAACAAGATCTGGTGCTACCAATTACTTTCAGAAGTCACATAATTAGTTAACTAACATCCACCTGTGTGCAGTCTAAGTGTCACATGATCTAAGTATATATACACCTGTTCTGAAAGCCCCAGAGTCTGAAACACCACTAATGAAGAGGCACCACCAAGCAAGACACGCCAATGAAGACCAAGGAGTTCTCCAACCAAATCAGGGTTGGCTTATGAGAAAAAAAAAACTTAAAACTTTAAAAATCCCATGGAGCACAATTAAATCCATCATCACAAAATGGAAAGAATATGGCACCACAACAAACCTGCCTAGAGAGGGCCGTCCACCAAAACTCACAGACCGGGCAAGGAGGGCATTACTCAGAGAGGCAGCAAAGAGACCAAAGGTAACCCTGAAGGAGCTGGAAAGAGACTGCTTTAACTATCCATAGGACCGCTATAAGTTGTACACTTCATACAGCTGGGCTTTATGGAAGAGTGGCCAGAAAAAAAAGCCATTGCTTACAGTAAAAAATAAATTAGAAAGCATGTTTAGAGTTGACCAAAATGCATGTGGGTGACTCTCCGAGTACAGAAGGTCCTCTGGTCAGATGAGACTGAAATGTACCTTTTGGCTGCTCCCTTGTATTCTCCATCAAGGGGTCGCCACAGCAGATTAATCTGCATTGGTAATTTGGCAAAGGTTTTACGCCGGATGCCCTCCCTGGTACAACCCTCCATGGTGAGAGGGGCTAGTGCCCCCACCTGGGATTGAACCAGGGACCTTTTGCTTATAAGGCGAATGCGCAAACCACTGCACTGCCGGGGACTAAAATAGAATTTTTTTGACTATTAAGGAAAACGCTATGGCTGGCACCAACCCAACACCTCTCATCCCCCCAAGAACACCATCCCCACAGTGAAGCATGGTGGTGGCAGCATCATGCTGTTGTAATATTTTTCAGGAGCAGGGACTGGAAAACTGATCGGAATTGAAGGAATGATGGATGGTGTTAAATACAGGGAAATTCTTGAGGAAACCCTGTTTGAGTCTTCCAGGGATTTGGAACTGGGACGGAGGTTCACCTTCCAGCAGGACAAAGAGGAATGGTTTAAGGGGAAACGTTATAAAGTTGGAATGGCCTAGGCAAATGCATATGCTTGCCCCATTTTTCTTAAAAAAAAAAAAAAGAGAATAATCTAGACTATTTTGTGTAGGTCAATTACATAAAATAAAATTTTAAAAAAGAAAGGAATCAATTAAAAATAAAGGTTGTAACACAAAAATGGGGAAAACTTAATATGTCTCCACGAGTCCCTGTACAAAGATGATCATTTGCTTATGGGAGCTAATGTTAGCAAACTTTAGCTGTGTTGTGGAATAGCTGCCGGTCACCTCACTGACTTCACATTTCTTCTTCCCCGTCTTACCACTAACATTTATAAAAACCAAACATTGCCTAACTTTAGTTGCTGCTTTTGTGTTTTTATACATCCTCTTACATCTCATGTCAAAAATCCATGTCCTCTGTGAGATCTGTGATTCTAACATGTCACATGCCTGAAAAATGACTTTTAGGTTAGAATATCACTTAAAATAAGCAGCGATGAGTTAAAATGTCTGTAATATGAAAGGAGTCAAATGTAGTGGTGGGAATTGTTCTGTAATGTTGTAGGCTCCCCCTGTTCTGCTGAGTTTTTTCATCTGTTGTTTTGTTTTTCAAGCGTTAAACTGATAAACCACTTACTGGACACTTTATTAGCTACATCTGTTGAAATGCTCATTAACTCAAATGTCTATTCAGCCAATCATATGACAGCTGTTTAGTATATTTAAACATGTAGATGTGGTCAAGATGGCCTACTAAAGTTCAAGAAAAAAGGTGATTTAAGTGACTTTGAATGTGGCATGGTTGTCGGTGACAAATGGGCTGGTCTGAGTATCTCAGAAAATGCTGATCGACTGGGATTTTCCCACACAACCATCTGTCGGGTTCACTCCTCACAACCAAGTTACGCAGAAGAGCTTCTCCAACCATTTTTATAACTTGGATTGAAACTATGACGTGTCATTTTCAAAAACATACGTACAAATTTAGCAAACACCAATGTTATAAACAACTTTTTACATTAAAATGCAGGCAACGTCTCAGGTGTTTTTGTACAACTACTTACCAAACAATCAGGTGTCAAAATAAGATGGCACACAAAAAATATTTGTGACACTCCAAAAAAAACGTTCCCCTCCTCCTGCCATAAAATGTTTTGATTGTTTGATGTAGTGCATTTTTCCACCAATAGGATAAGTGATGTTTTTATTTTTTCTTGCAAGCGCTCTCCTTCCTGCCTTCCTTCCCATTTCTCCCTATACTAAATGCACACCGAACACATAAAAACAAAATCATGATGTAAATTTTGTATGCTAACTCTGGTTTTACTTGGCCTATCAACATGATTTAAAAAGTGGCGTGTAGTTTGAAATCCACACTTTCAACACAAGTTGAAATGGAGACTCAGCGAGGTTGTAGCTTGTTGCTACACAGTCATGTGATTTGTTGCATTGGTGCGTCTGTCGACTCCAAGCCGCAGCCTGTTACTGTATTACTGCTGACCATGTGCATCCCTTAATGACCACAGTGTACCCATCTTCTGATGGCTGCTTCCATCAAGATAGCGCACCACGACAAAAACCTCAAACCACCTCAAGCTGGTTTCTTGAACATTACAGTGAGTTCACTGTACTCGACTGGCCTCCACTGTCATCAGATCTCAGTTTAATAGAGCAACTTTGGGAAGTGGTGGAACAGGAGATTCTTTGCCACAAAGAATTAAGGCAATTCTGAAAACAAAAGGGGTCCAATATAGTATTAGCTAAATTTATCTAATTAGATACAGTGAGTCTCCTCAAAGGGTCAGTCAAAAAATATAAACGGTGTCCAACTGCTCTTGGTACAAAAAACACCACGTTGACAACTTTAGGGAGACGTCCCTAAACTATGTTCTGAAAGCATGTCAGATAAACAAATCAGCTCATGCACATCATAAACACTAATATCTCATGTGTACTGCTGGCTCTTTTCCACCACAAGGTTTGGTAAATGAGGCCTGAGGTGTTTGGTGTGTTGGTGGGGACCAAAACAGAGCTAAAAGGAGAGTGAATGTTGCACTTTACTTAATGAAATAGCCAAAAATAAAACCTTGACTGATTCCACATGCCTTGCTGATGCCTTCAGTAAACTGTCTCTAACACGTTTCCGTAACACAATTGCAAGATTTATTGACAATTATTGTTTTCTGCTTAATCCAGCTAAATGTTTCTGGCTCAACCTCAACTGCAAATAATCTGATACCTTTTTTTTTTGTCCCCTCTTTCCTGTCTTATCTCCACCAGGATGTATGAAACCTCATGTACATGTGAAATTCTCCACAGAACTCCCCACGTACATCGTCTGAACTCTGGACTGGATCGTAAATCCAGCTGCGTCATGGATATTTTTTACCATTTGGGACACAATGGTTTTGAGCTTTATACCTGTGCATGTTGGACCCTGCTGACACATACTGTGCTCTGTTCAAACCAGAAGAAACTGTGTACAGGTTTTCAATTCATTTTAAACATATGTCTTCGATAAATGAAACATTTTAAAAAATTCCGTTTATTTATACGAGCCCGACGCATAATTGAGAAGGATCGCAGCATGAACTAGAGAGGAGAGAATGTTTTGGGTTTGGTTTCATATCTCAGATTGCTTTGCTGTGCAATGAAGCTAACAGCAGTAGTGTATTATTTATTCATATGAATATACTTTTATCAAGTATGTTATTGAAGTGAATTACACATTTATTTTGTAAATCATGAATGTCTATGTTAGAAAAAATTTGTGTATTTTAATAACAAATGTCATACTAAAAAGAGATGCTGTTATAAAATATGAATAGGGCACTTCAAAGCTGTTGGTCCATTGTCTCTCAGAAAGCTGATTTATGGCACAATACACATTTTCTACAGAAATATTCTTTCTTTTTTTTCAGATTTTAATTTATTAACAGTACAACAGGGTGTGGTTCTCTGGATTCATTTAAACCTTGCTGTTAATCTAATGCTTCTGGTACTATTTATGATACATGCCAGTTTGTAAAAATGTTTTGTGCTTCAGAATATCCCTTGATGGCTAAGGTGCTACACGGCACGGCCCAACTGCAGGTGACCCCACCCCCCCCACCCAACTAATATCACCGTCCC
>VUQH01032898.1:0-16678 GCA_015106775.1 Etroplus canarensis | reverse complement strand
CCCTCTCCATTTCTCTTCCTACCTACACCGTAGTAGAACAGTTTGAATCCACCTCCGATGTTCCTGGCCTTGCTTCCCCTCCGCCTGGTTTCTTGCACACACAATATATCTAAATTCCTTCTCTCCATCATATCAGTCAGCTCTCTCCCTTTACCAGTCATAGTCCCTACATTTAAAGTCCCTACTCTCACCTCCACCCCCCTACCTTTCCTTCTCTCTCTCTGCCTCCTAACATGCTTTCCCCCTCTCCCCGTCCTTGGTCTTCGGCCAACAGTAGCATCGTTTCCACCGGCACCCTGTTGGCTAACGGCACTGGAGGCGGTCGTTGTTAACCCGGGCTGCGACCGATCTGGTATGGAAGTCGTGTTATGAATCCGCATATTTGATTTGGCAAAGTTTTTAAGCCAGATGCCCTTCCTGACGCAACCCTCACCATTTACCCGGGCTTGGGACCGGCACTAGGAGTACACTGGCTTGTGGGCCCCTGTGGCTGGTTTAGATGAATTCTGAAGAGTACAGGGCTGTATTCTGCTCAGATTCAGCCAAATGCTGCACAATGATTGGATGACGCCTCACAGTGCAAATGCAGTGGTTGTCAAACTGGAGGGACTGGAGCCACTAGAGGTGGGGCACAGACAACCAGGTGAAAAATATTAAGTGAATTTAAAGTGAATAAATATGGTTTTTATATGAAAAATATTTGCTAATGAATTGATAATATGCGCATCGGTGTGGATGCTTTTTGATTGTTAGTGATTGGTAAAATTCTGGCCTGTGGGAGGTTAACTTTTTTCAGCTTCTAAACTGGGACATACCAAAAAAAGCTTGAGAACCATGGTGCAAATGGATAATGACCTCAAGCATACTGCAAAAGCAACCTACAAGTTTCTCAAGGCAAAGAAACAGGAAATTCCTCAACGGCCAAGTCAGTCACCTGATCTCAACCCCATTCCAGCATCTTTTTTAACTGAATAAAGACAAACCTGAAGGCAGACAGACCCACAGACAAGCAGCAACTGAAGTCGGCTGCAGTAAAGGCATGACAAAGCATCTCAAGGGCAGAAATACATCATTTGGTGATGTCCATATGTTCTACACTGCAAAGGATTTTCATTTAAGTATTCAAAAACGATCCCTATATTTAAGATTTTGTTAGTTTGTCCCATTACTTTTGAGGCTCTGAAAATCGGAGACTGTGTATAAAAAGGCTGTAATTCCTAAACAGTTGATGCAATTCTTTTGTCAAACCCCAATGAATGAAAGGCTTCACTTCAACCACATTTCCACTCTTTGATTTAAAAACAACTGTGACACAATATCAATTCTTCTTCGTGTTTTTCTTGTGGCTGCTCCCGTTAGGGGTCGCCACGGCATATCATCTGCCTCCATCTCACCCTATCCCTTGCATTCTCTTCTGTCACAAATGTGGTTTTTACATCATCTAGCTGAAATAAACAAGGCCTTATCTGGATGGTAGTATAAGTTGCTCAAACCTGTATACAACATGTATTGATGATTCCTTCACAAATCTGCTCCTGTTAGGGGACATTTAAGCCTAGTCCTTCAATCTTCCTCTGCCATATCACCCCTCTGTGTCCTCCTTCACTACCTCCATCAACCTTCTCTGTGGTCTTCCTCTTTTCCTCTTCCCTGGCAGCTCCATCTTTAAAATCCTTCATACAATATATCCACTATCCCTCCTCTTCACATGTCCAGACCCTCTCAACCTTGCCTCTTTGATGTACTCATTTCTAATCCTATCCATCCTGGTCACTTGTAGTGAAAATTTCAGCATCTCTACCACCTCCAGCTCCACCTCCTTTCTTTTTGTCATTGCCACTGTTTCTAAACCATACATCACAGCAGGTCTCACTACAGTCTTGTAAACCTCCCCTTTCACTCCTTCTGTAACAAAGCACCTCCCTACACTCCACCCTGCCTGCACTTTCCGCTTCACCTCTCTTATGCTCTGTCCATTCCTTTGGATGGTTGAGCCCATTCACCTTCATTGCCTCTACTCTTTGCATCTTCACCATTTTCCCACCTGCTTCCTTTCCTTCACACACATGCACTCTGTCTTGCTTCTGCTGACTTTCATTCCTCTTCTGCAGGTGCATACCTCCACCTCTCCAGGCTCTCCTCCACCTGCTCCCTGCTTTCACTACAGATCGCAATGCCAAGGCACAATTACACTTACTCTGTCCCACTCTAAAATACTCCACATGCCCCACCCTTACTTTGCTGTGGGGTTTTCCCCCACACAGGGTTCATTGGTCGCATTCTTGCCGTCATTACGGTAATCCTGGGTGTCAGCTGATCCTTCTTTACTGGCCGCTGAGGAGGAAAATCAGCTGAAGGAAAACACTACTGGCTCGTTAAAACCATGGCTGCGGAGATCCATTCGAGGCCCCAGACCGCTAGACCGGTTCTTTTAAACAAGATCGAGGGGCACTCAGACGCTGTCAATGCAGCCGTTTTGATACCCAAAGAAGATGGAGTGATCACGGTCAGCGAGGACAGGTAAGTTTGCCAGTGCGGCTAACTGTAGCGAACAGAGGCTAGCCGGGGGCTCGGTCTATTTACTGGCCATTACAGTCATAATACCTGGCGCATTGGTTTACGAAGGGGGAAATAAAATATAAAAAAGCATCATGTTAAGTTCCGAGAAGTCTTTCTCGGCTCTTCTGTATTAGCCAAAGGAGAGCAGAGGGCGGTGTGGAGAAAGAAAGACACCGGGAATGGGTTCAGTCAGTGTAATATCCACGGAATAGTAATAAATAGTGATAGCAAACAGAGGGGAAAATGACGTTTTTCTCACCCTGTGCCGTTTATTATTGCAACTCATTGCTTAATACGCGTGAACATTTACTCTGTGTTCTGATGGCCAGCTACAGCTGATGGTAAACACTGTTTTCAGGCTACAGACGTGCTGGCTTCAGGTGCTCAGGGTTTCAGCTGTAGCAGTTTAATGCTCACTGTAGGGCTTCGAACCTGGCCTGCTCGTCTGTGCATCAGCCTTTCAACTGATAGCGAGCTTAATATTTGAAGTTGGCTGTGAGTTTCATTTGTGGCGTGGCTTCAAAGCACAAGTCGTTGAAGTTACCGTGACCTTTGCTCTGTAAATATCACACTTTGACAAGTGATTAGGGTGCAGGGGCGTTTCCGGGATTTATGTTTTCTTAAAACGGGGTGGCACAGGCACACAGACCTCTCAGGAGGAGGCTCATGGGAAATCTGAAAACTGGTGGAAAATTGAGTTATTATGATTTTTATGGCTAGATGGTGCTTTATTAGTCTCAGGCTGGGAAGTTCGAGTGTTACAGCAGCTAGTACACAGCAATAACAACAACAAGTGTACACAGTATATGCAGTATCAACAAAAATCAATTTATTGTACAATAAGATATAAACAATATACCGAATAGCTTGGTGTTCACATTGACAATGAATTGGACTTCTCTGAGCTGTGTCAGGTCCTTCATTATCTGCTGGATGTTGCTCAGGATGTTTTGTGAGTTGGTGGTAGTCCGTGCCATCCTCTATGCTGTAGTGTGCTGGGGCAGCAGACTGAGAGTAGCGGACACCAACAGACTGAACAAACTGATCTGCAAGGCCAGTAACATTGTGGGTGTGGAGCTTGACTCTCTGATGGAGGTGTCATAAGGGAGAATGCTGTCCAATTTGAAGACAGTATTGGACAATGCTTTACACCCTCTCCATGATGTGCTGGACAGGCACAGGAGCACGTTCGGCTGCAGACCCATTCCGCTATGTTGCACCACAGAACGCCACAGGAAATCATTCCTACCTGTGGACATCAAACCCTATAATTCCTCCCTGTGACACCTTGACTTTTTTTTATCATTACATCTTGTGCATATTGTGTAAATAGGGTTTAGCTCTAGAGTTATTTATGTTACGTATTGCAATTTATCACTGCATTTTTATTTATTGTAATCTTTATTTTCTGCCTTTCAGATTTACAGTTATTTATATGTAACTAAGCGTCTATAACAAAATTCAGTTCCCTTCCTGGGGTTAATAAAGAATTCTGATTCTGTTACAAGGACATTCCATAGTAGAAATGAAGACTATGTGAGAAGATATAAAATGTACATCAGTAATTTAAAATGCTGAAGTGTAGGAAGTATACATTGTACACAGAAAAATTGATAATATGACTAACTTAAAGGGCAGTGGAGACAAGATGTGTTATTTTGAAACAGAAAGTGGAATTCAGCAGGCTGAAGTCAGGAGTTAACTGAACTGAAAACTAGATAGAAAGCTAAGCAGAATGTTCTCTGTTGCTCAGAGGTGAGGTGTTGTAGAGAGCTCTGACCTGGGCCAGGCAAGATCTCCTGTACTGGTCCTTGTGACAATAAAGATGAATCAGTCTGTTAGAGGAAGAGCTTTGCGTTCTGTCCAGTGTGAGGTGCAGAGGGTGATCAGGATTATCCATGATGGATAACAATTTGTCCTATATCCTCCTATCCAGGACAGATTGAGAAGTATCCAGTTTGAATGCGGTGACAGGCACAATATGGCACACTGATATATACTGTCTGACATTATGCCATTATTTCTTGTGAGAAACTGAGAAGTAACTCAAAAAAGCACAAAAGCTTTATTTCTCATTATAACATTTTGTATGGTTTCCTAGTTTCCATTGTATTCGCTGAAATCTGCAGAACTTGTGACTTTTTGGTGACTTTCAACTTTCTCTGATGCACATAGCATTAGCAGCAAAAGGCAGGTAACCTGCTGCTGACTATAATAAAACACACATATGCTTTCTTCACATGCACTGACATAAGAAAGCCAGACATAAGAAAAGTAAATGACCAGCAGAGCTGATCAAATTGACAAGGGTAGAAGGAATAAAAATGCTGTGTAATCCCACATAAAGAGGAACATCTGATCACCCTATACAGTCTTTGTTAGAAAAGTCCTTTTTTTGAGTGGTTAACAACAGAGAAATAAAAAACCTGAAGGCACTAGATTGAGTATAATTTAGTAGTTCCTATCACTTAATCTCAGCTGTGGGAAAACAAATGACATTGTTGCATTCTCTGGGTGTTGGAGGAGCTGTCATGCTCAGTTATAAGTGTTAAAAAAGCAGGAGACACCTTCAGAATAAAAGGAACTTGGCAAATGTGAACAAATGAGATGCAGTTTCCATCACACATGTAACCCCAGCAGATATGAAAAGGAGAAGTTGTGGGGTGATGGTAAAACAGGTTCCTTGATGAAACGGGGTTTGACAGCAACTGCGTTTCATGTGTTTCACAGTATGCAGCAACTTCAAAGACGTGTTACTGGAAGAGGAGTGAAACTAACTGGATTCCTTTTAAACAAAAGTTTAGGGAAGCTTACATGAATCGCACTCGAAATGAAAACTGCTGAAGACACAAAAGTAGATGAGATCTTTGCAAAGCTATCCAGTTTCTTATATGGCATATTTCACGGTTCAATCATGAAGTATTAGAAGTTATGGAAAGAATCATGATTAAATCATTATCAAAAGTGCTTTGTGGCATACAGTAGGTACCACATGCTTGGAAGTGGTTTGATAGGGGTTTAGTTTTGAATCACCCCCATTAAAATGTGGTTTCATCTGTGATGTGTACAAAATACTATTTCATGAGATGAGTCAGTATTATTTCTGGTATTATCATTCCTTCTGACAATCAGTCCAAAGATAAAACTTTTCTTTAGTTGAAAGTATGTAGATTTAGACCATTTAGTCTGTTCTTACAGCTACCCAGACACTGAAGAGTGCTTTAATATCTCTGTGTTTGTGATGTGTGCTTTCAGAACCATCCGAGTGTGGCTGAAGAGAGACAGTGGTCAGTACTGGCCGAGCATCTACCACACAGTCTCCTGTAAGTAAGAGTGCATCACACTTTGTCAAATTTCTTTGAAATGTAAGCAATTTCTGTCATTACCAACCCTCTGAAGGAGGACATGCAGAGGGTTGGTGTGAGGGGAAGAGGATGCATGGGATAGGGTGAGATGGAGGCAGATGATCCACTGTAGCGACCCCTAGTAGGGGCACCGACACAAATATTCCTCTTATCAAAAAATATATGCAATTGCAAAAGCGTTTCACAAATATTCTTATTATTGTATTTCATTTTCAGTGCAAATGACATGCATTTAAAAATAAGCTTTCAAAAACTGTCCAAACTTCGTTTTCTGTAGCATGTGAGATGCTGTTCTTCATGTATTTCTTATGAGTATATTTTCATTGCTCCTGTTTTCTAATCAACTTAAGGTTGTTGAAGACAACAGAGATGTTATTTCTGGCTTGTACAAATTGCACTGAGCATAGACATGCTTGTGTTGCACATTTTTGAAGTTGGAGTCATGGTGATCTTGCCAAGAAGGAATTTTGCAGCAATGATTTTACTGCTTGATTCCTCTATCTCGACACATTCTTCTTTTGTCCCCATAACAGAGGAGGGTTCTTGGCTAGGACTGAATTTATGCCATCTGGAAGCCACAATTGAAGCTATAGTCTACAACTCCCATTTTTCCAGAAAAGTTGGGATATTTTCAAAAATGCAGTAACAACAAACATTTGTGATGTGTTGATTGACACAAACTTCATTTGACTGACAGCTGTACAAAGAAAAGATTTTTTGTAGTTTTACTGACCAACTTCATTGTATTTTGCAAAATGCACAAATTTAGAATTTGATTCCTGCAACAAAAGTTGGGACAGAGGCATGTTTACCATTGTGTTCTATCACCTTGGGATCATTTTGGGAGTGATGAAAATAATTGTACGTTTGCAAGTTTCACTCAGTATAACACTTCAGCTGCTGAACAGTCCATGGATGATTGAGTCTCCTCTTCATGATGTGCCATATATTTTTTTTTATAGAAGATAGATCTGGACTGGCAGCAGGCCAGTCAAGCACCCACACTCTGTGTCTATGAAGCCACACTGGTGTAGCCTGTGCATAATATGTTCATTCATTGTCCTGCTGAAATAAGCTTGGACGTTCTAGGAAGGGACGTCACCTTGATGGCAACACATGTTGCCTTAAATTCCTAATGTCAGTGGTATTTGTATGCATGCAACTCAGCCATGCCATGGGCGCTGATGCACTCCCATACATCACAGCTGCTGGCTTTTGCACTTTTTGCTGGTAACAATCTGAATTTTTATCTTTGGCATGGAGTACTTATGTGCCCTTTTTTATTTTCTGAAAACGAGCTGAATTAAGGACTCATCTGACCGCAGCACATGGTTTTAAGGTTTTTAGGTCCATCTGAGATGAGCTCAAGCTCATAGAATTTGGCAGTGTTTCTGCATGGAGTGATGTATGGCTTCTTCCATGCATAACACAGTTTCAAGCTGCATTTCTGGATGGAACAACAAACTGTTTAGTGACAGGGGTTTTCCAAAGTACTCTCAAGCCAAGGTGGTTGTGTTTGTCACAGTAGCATCACTGTTTCTTCGCCAGTGTTGCCTGAGGGCTCAAAGGTCATGCGCATTCAACAGTGGTTTCCAAACTTTCCCTTTACACACAATATTAATTCACGATATTATGCACTGTAGATCCTAATAGACCTAAATTCTCTGTAGTCTTGCATTGAGAAGTGTTGCTTTTGATCTGACTAACAATTCTTTCACACAAGTTTGGCACAAGGGGGTGAACCACGACTTGTCCTTGCTTGGAAAGTCTGTGCCTTTAGTGGAAGCTGCTTTTATACCCTTCACAATTAGCCTGCTTAATTAGCGTTAATTGACAAATCATAGATTTTTCATTCATTTTGGAAAATATCCCAACTTTTCTGGAATTTGGGTTTGTAATTAAACAGTTTGTGAAATATTGTCTAGCTTGCTAATGGTTACTTATTGTGTGTAATCAGATAATGTAATCCTGAATACACTATATGGACAAATGTGTTGGGCCACCTGCTCATTACACCTACAGGAGCTTTTATGACATCTCATTCTAAGTCCGTAGGCTTTAATATGGGAGTTGGCCCCCCATTGTAGCTGTAACAGCTTCCATTCTAAGGGGAAAGCTTTCTATAAGATTTCAGAGTGTCTGAACTTTTTACCCATTCATCCACAAGAGCATTTGTGAGGTCAGACACTGATGTTGGACAAGAGGGCCTGGCTCACAATGTCTATTCTAGTTCATTCAAAAGTTGTTGGATGGAGCTAAGGATGGGGCCAGTCGAGTTCTTCCACACTAAACTTATTGAACCATGACTTTATGGACCTTGCTTTGTGCACTGGGTCAGTCATGCTGGAATGAGAGAGGCCCTTCTCCAAACTGTTCCCACAAAATTGAAAACATGGAATTGTCCAAAATGTTTTGGTAAGCTAAAGCATTAAGATTCTCTTCGCTGAAACTAAGGGGCCTAGGTCAGCCCCAGAAAAACACCCTCCTCCACCTTTACAGTTGGTACAATGCAGTCAGGCAGGTAACAGTCTCCTTGCGTTTGTCAAACTCAGACTCGTCCATCAGACTGTCAGATAGCGAAACCTGATTTGTCACTCCACAGAACACGTTTCCACTGCTCCTGAGCCCAGTTGCTGCTCCATAGAACACTTGGCACTGATGTTAGGCTTGCATATAGCTGTTTGGCTCCTGCCACACAGTTTTTGTGCACCTCATGGCTGAGTTACGGTGGTGCCTAAGTGGTTCCACTTTCCAATAATACCACTTACATTTGATCATGGAATATCTAAATAGGGAAGATGCTTCAGAAGTTGACTTTTTCCATCTTATTACAGTACCTCGCTGGAACTAAGTTAGCTCTTTGTGTGTTTGTAAAGGCAGACTGCATGGATAGCTATTTGATCTTTATACACCCGTGGCAATGGGACTGAATTAACACCTGAATTCAGTGATCAAAAGGTGTGGCCTAATACCTTTGTCCATATAATGCATATATCATCCATTACCACACAGTCCTGATTGCATTTACAACCATATAATGCAACCCTCTGTGTGTGTGTGTGTGATGTTCTTGGTCATGATTACTGTCTTCAACTGTTTCTAGCTCCATGCTCTTGCATGTCGTACCACCATGACAGCAGACGCATCTTCATAGGCCAGGACAATGGGGGGATTGTGGTGAGTGCAGCTAACTCAAACACACAGTTTCATATTTTGGTTGATCAAACACTGTAGCTGAGTTATATATTTGGTTTGAATGTCAATATTTGACTTTTGTTCACATATCTGCAGGGGCAGATCAGTTATTTGATTTGCAACTATTTTTGTATGTCGACTTGAATTGCAGGAGTTTATCATCTCTGAAGATTTCAACAAAATGAACCATGTGAAAACTTATCCAGGTGAGATGAGGCCAAATGTAATATAGCAAATAAGTGACCTGTTTGCCTCTTGTATAATGTCATGTGTAAGTAGGTCATGTACATTGTGTTTTATCAATATTTTCATATATTTGTTATGTTTATCCTAGACTCTACACAGCTCTTCTAAAAATGGTCTTTTTACTTTTTCTGCTAGCAAACTTAAATTATGTCAATGTTCACTCCTTTTCGCCAACCCGATCAAGTGTACTTCCTTCCCCATGAACATCTGTACCACTTGATATAAATATTTTAAATTGTACATTGCTTTCATCTGATACTCTTATTCTTCCTTTTTTTGCCTTTTTAATCCTTATCTTAAGCCAACAGTCATGTATGATAGCTAGTGTTGATTAAAGCCAGGACAGCATATCAATATGGCAACACGTTGTATCTCTTCCTCTTGTGATCCAGTATCAATAACCTGGTACAAATATTGATTTTCCTTTTTAAAAGTTACATCATTAAAAACAAATGATTGACCTAGAGTACTGTACCTGTTAAGTACTTTGATGTGAAAACTCATAGATTTAATTTAACCAGACTTCCTGTGCCATTGATGCATACTTAGCAATTTTAATAAAGCAGACAGCTCAAAACCAGTTGAAAGCTTGAGCAAATTTTTAATATTTAATTGCGGCTCGATTTACCGATGGACAGACATGGATCACTATTGCAAAAACAACCAATGAGTCATCGAGAACGGGATTCATACATCAGCTTACGACAATTTTGAGAGAATCAGGTTGGGTTACAGTCCACTCCAAAGGTATTGGAATAATAAAACTGATTAATTTTTGCTGTGCACTGAAAACGTTTTGTGTGAGATCAAAAGGTGAATATGAGAAGAGAGATCTGAGTTTTAGCTTTTATTCCCTGGTATTTACATCTAGATGAACAACATGGAACATAGCTAATTTTGTATCAAACCAACCAGTTTTTCAAGTGAGCAAAAGTATTGGAAAATGACATGCAACAGGTGTTTGTTATCCAGGTGTTATGTAAAATTGATCAATCACTGAGTAGCCCTGGATATCTACTCTGCTTAAGCTTTGGCTTTCACTTCTAAACTCTGCATTTGTAATTGAGAAAAGTAAACCAATATGACAACCAAAGAGCTGTCTGTGCGAGAAAAGCATGCCATTCTGAAGCTGAGAAAAGGGGAAAATATATTGGAGGCATTTCAGAAACACTGAATACAGCCAGTACCAAAATTTTGAAATGTTCTGGAAAACAAGAAGGAAACCACTGGTGTACTGAGCAACAAACCGGTCATCCAAGGAAAAAAAATAACAGATGACAGACTAATGGTGAGAACAGTAAAGATAACCCCCAACACAGCAGTCTGTAACAACATAAACAGCCCCAAAATAGCAGGGGTGGAAATATCACAGTCCACTGCTCGTTCTGTGCTGTTTAACATACAGTATGTAGATGTAAATGCCAGGGAATAAAACATGAAACACTGAACTCTGGCCTTGCTTTTTTTGATACTTTTGGAGGGGACTGTATATTCCAGTTTCCCTTTTACATGTAGCTGCTTCAGATGCATTTGGGAGATGCTGTGTCTGGTTTAGTCTAGGGTGCTGCATTGATGGCTCACTCCAGCTCACCTGCGCAGTCTTTGCATGCATGCTGTCAGCCACCACATCAACAGTTTACTCTGGAACTGGCAGGTTAAAAACAGTTAAATGTCTGATCTGGGAATTTGTGTTCACATACACCTCTGTAAGATATTGCCCAGAAAAGTTGAGGGTTCAGCATGGTACTGTTAGTAGTCCCTGGGTCCAACATGGAGCTTTGTAGGACCCATGTCTAGATAGCATTGTATTCTCCCCAGGGGGCAGTGCCAAAAATATGTGGAATAACCAGTTATGCTGGCTTCTCTGCTATGTTTGTGCAGTTGTTGGTCCTTTTAGCTTTGCCCCTTCAGCAGAAAACACACAAGTCATAGTATACAAAAAAACTTTTATAGTGGAGTGATACTAAGCGTTGAAAACGATGAAAACTGACCATTGCTGACCATTTTGGATCTTTGTTGGTTTTGTGATTCGTCCTCTTTTGGGGTGAATTTTGCTTTGGTTTCCTCTCCTGTTTAAGCCCACTTTTCAACCATAGACGGCATGAAAGATGGATGTAGCTTCAGGTTCTGAAAGGTGAAGCCAGTGCTGAAGTTCCTTAAACCTGTGTTCTTTTTAATGGCCACCGGGATGATAACTGCGGGTGCAAGTGTACAGGGAAACGATGACCTCTGTAAACACTTTCCTGATAAGCTTATGCATCGAGTTACTCAGTGCAGGTCATACTGAATAAAATATTCGGTCAGTTTTATAAATTTGGGCATTTGAAGGAGGATTATAAAGGATAGGTTTATTGACGAGTGACTTGGCAATCAAGTTGCATGGTTTCACAGTCAGCTCCTCCTCTCTCTTGTCACATCCAGTTTCACATCACCAAGATGATGAAAACCCTCATCTTAAGGCTTCAGAATGGGACTTTGGAAACCAATAGACTACGTGCAGTTGACTTTTTGAATAGTGCACCTATGCACAGTACATGTCCATAGCCTTAGGTTGATTGATTCAGTCTCTTTCTGCATCCAAAGTGGTCAATATGGGACCACAAGTCTTGCATTAGTACTGCAGCACTCCATCTTCCGGTGGTTCCCAAATGGTCCAGATTTTGTGACACCAGTGCATCATTATTCCAACTACACAAAATTATTAATGAATTGTTAATGTACTGGATCAGTGCTTTGTACTTGCTCCTTTAAAAAAAAAACCCTTCTCTGTAAAGGAGCCCCTACCAGTTTCCGGATGGTTGAAATTCACACACACATTGACAGAACAAAGGCCCTGAGTGGCAGCGAGGAGGTTAATAAATAGGGGAAAAGAAATGAAAATGAAAACTTTACTGTGATGACTCATCAGCTTAAGACAGGAGGAAAAAGATGATATTACCATAGCTACCTGTCTCATGGCATCAGCTGGACCTGGGATGTCAACAGCCCTCAGCTCAAGTGAGTCATCTGTCAGCATGACGTCTGCTGAGATACTGCAAATGGGCCTCATTTTGACATTACAATCAAAAGAACTGTCATGTTAGTTTGTAACAATAAATTTGAAAACCACTGGTGTTGTGTCACATAGCATCACCCACAAAATATTGCTTCATAGCACTGCCAGATGCTCAAACCTCTACAGATCACATTTTAAACTGTGTGTCCAAGTATGAGGCATTTGGGAAGGATTGTCTTTTTGGATGCATCTTTAAACAGTCATTCCATCTTCATTTTCAGCTCCTGCCGTTTTACCATTTACTGCTCGCTCATGGGCAGAGCACTGCTCCTGTGACTGTACCAGGAGCTATTTATCCTCTTCCGCAGAAAATCAGGCTTCAGGGGCCAAAAACCCAGCCTGTTGCTTAACAGGACAAAACACCACCTGTCACTACTATAATGCTCCATCTGGTTTCTACCATTTGTAGCAAAAACAAGCAGCTGAACCCAATGTGAAATGACATCTCACAGTCAGATGAAACAGGCATGAGGGTGCATCTGTACACTTCAAAACCATGCAGAGTTTAGCTGTGTCACTGGCAGTCAGTGTTAATTTCCTCAGAGTTATACGTGAAAGAATGCTGACACCCCCCCTTTTTTCAAACATCCAGTTTGCCAGTGATCAAAAACAGCTTTCATTCTGCTTCTAAATTGTTATGACAGAATGATTTTGGAAAAAGCTTTCCTCTCTGGAGTTGAGATTAATGACTTGGCAAAGTCTGTACTCCATTTTCATGTGAACATGTTTGTGGTGACCTGATGGAGACATTCTTGTTTTTCGCACAAACTGAAAAAGTAACGGTTATTACATCACCACTAAAATCAGCTACAGATTATGGACTTAAGTAAGCTAGAGGGATTTAGAGGATGAAAATGTTTCTTATGTGCTTGATTTCACTATATTCTAGAAAGACTCATATAAAAAAATGGAGTACTAACACAGGAAAACAAAATGGATACAAAAGGACAATAATAGTGAATTTATCCAGTGACCGTGTTCACTTGAATTAGATAGTGATGACTCCCTTCTGAACTAAAATCAGCTATAATAATTTAATTTACTGAATAAAACGCTTCTCACTGAAGTTCTAAGGTGTGTCCAATTTGTTTGTAATGTTATTTGTTTCATTTCAGTGATAATTTTAGCCTGTTTTCCCCTTAAATTTCACTTTAAGCAGATCTGAAGTTTATTGTAGTGTTTTAGTGTTAAAAATGCTGCTGAAAAACTGATTTGAAGGGGTATTATGCCTCCTTGATTATAGCCATAACCAGATATTTGTGGGGGTGTTTTTTGCCTGTTCTCTGGAACATAACTCTTAGAATAGAACTCTTAGCCTTAGAATCTTTTCAAATTTGGCACAAACTTTCACTTGGACTAAAAGGTGAGCTGACTAGATTTTGGTGGTCAACAGCCACTGTTCAGAATTACTAAGAGAATTTCACAAAAATGTCTGATATAGTGATAAAGTGTGATGGGATTTTTCTGTTCAAAAGCTCCAAAAGTTAGCTTCACTGTCACATCATAATGCTCAACAGAAACACTTCTATCCACTATTTAATGTCATAGTTTGGGAACAGAAGTGGAGGTTGAGTCCATTTTGTTCATCTGGCTGAGGGACTGATGAGCTGTCTGTCCATCCATTCACAATTCAGAATTGCTACTCCTCCCAGAGTAATGAGTCGTCGCCCAAATTAAGGTCAAGGTCCCATTCGTTGTTTTGCAGGCACTTGCCGTTTTCACAAGATTCGCCACTTCTAGAATATTGGTCAGATTTTAGGGAAACTTACACACAGTGATCACCAAATGGTTCAAGGTCTTATTTATATCCTTGACAAGCAGGGATGTGCTATATGAGCAACACTGCCTCCACCACAAATCCTTTGTGTCATCACAATGGCACAAAAAATATTTGACGTAGAATTTAAAATTTTTGCACAGTGATTAGACCTCCGTGAGATCTGGAACTGATTAGAATTTCTGCCATTTTGAATATAGGGATTTGCCACTAGGTGGCACTATCTGTAAAAATGCTTAGTTTTAGCTATATCTCTGAGTGTTTGTCTGATCTACACAAGACAAAAGCCTAATTGATCGCAAACTCATATATGCCACGCATGAAAAAGGAACACTTTTTGATCAAAGTATAGCATTAAGTCAGTTAAACTTCTGGGATATTGATCTGGTCGGTTAAGTAGCAGAGGGGGTTGTTAATCAGTTTCAGCTGTTTTGATGCTAATGACAACAACAGGTGCATTAGAGGGGTAACAATGAGGTGAACTGGAAAACAGAAATAGTTTTACAGGTGGAGGCTACTGATATTTTTTCCTTTTTTCTGACTGTTTTTGATGAGTTTTGCATTTGGTTAGGGTCAGTGTCACTACTGGCAGCATGAGGCAATACCTGGACCCTACAGAGGTTGCACAGGTAGTCCAACTCCTCCAGGATGGCACATCAATACGTGCCATTGCCAGAATGTTTGCTGTATCTCCCAGCACAGTCTCAAGTGCATGGAGGAGATTGTAGGAGAGCTGGACAGGCTGTAGAAGGTCTTGAACCCATCAGCAGGACTGCTATCTGCTCCTTTGTGCGAGGAGGAACAGGATGATGGTAGTGACACCATGCTGTGTCTGCTGCCATTGCTGTCTGCTGTTGCTGAAATTGGTAAATAAAATTTCCAGAGATATTATGGAAACAACTTTGTTTTTAAATGCAAAATGGATGATTTAAAAACTGACATCTGCAACAGAAAACAAAAAAAAGAAAAAGTGGACCAGGTCAGCGTTCATAAAGAAATTGGGGCTTATTTGGGATATACCTTTAGTGGTCACATGCCAGTGTTCATAAAAATGAGTTGTGTGTGTACTCCTGCCATTTATGCATAAATGCTGTTATTAGGTTTATTCATGGAATAATGGTGTCTTAAGCTAGTTTAAGGCCAGTTAAGAAATTAGTCAAGAGTCAGCCAACTCAGCAGTTCCTCTCAGATATATGGACTGGTTTAGTATCTTTAAGCTTATTGTTTTTGTAGTTTGGCTCTTCAGTTTTATCTCACTGCACCTCTTATCAACCATATTTGTTGTTAGGGATTTTCCCAGCACCACAGTCAGACGAAGATAACTACTACCTGGTGAAAATTTTGGTGAAGGGACTGATTTCTGTCAAAGGCTGGTGACCTGCCCCACAACTTGAAATGAATGCTAATATTGTTTACACTAATTACATTTGAATGCGGTATTTTGGAATATGTTTCCTCTGTTTGCTATATGAGTTCATGTTACGCTGCCTCAGGTGGTCAAAAATTAATGCTGTTTTAACTATAAATAATAAAAGTAACACTGACTCATCGTGTGTGGTGACTGCAAGTAAAGACCGAGTTTAGTTTATTTCAATGAAGCTGTTGGCCAGAGTTTGAAACGATGTAGTGCAACAGAAGGAGTTTAATCCCTGCTTTCTGGAAGAGTAGAGATGTTTACTAGAGAACCATTTAGGGGCTAAGTGGAGTACAAATGGTTTGAAAGGATCTTGCTGTCTTAGTCTGGATTACAGTAACACTGAGCAGAACCTCTGACGGGATCAAGACTGAGCAAAATCTTCTTTGTTGATAATCATCCAAAGCAAAGTAGATGGTATTTTGTTTGATCTACAGTCATGAAAAAGAGTGTGCTTATTCAGCTCTATAGTTTTAAACGGCAATAGTAATGGGTTTTCTGTATGACTATCCGTCTCTTACATCATTGTGAAGGAATTTGGCCTACTCTTATTGATGATCTTGCTTCATTTCATTGTGGTTTGTGAAAATTGGTTTATGCCCAGTTCTCTTTAAGGCCCCATCATAGCATTTCAGTCACGAAGTCTGAAGTCTGGACTTTGACTGGGCCATTGCAACACATTCATTCATTTCTTTTTCAGCCATTCTGTTGTAGCTTTGCTGGTGTGGTGGTGATCTGTTGGACAGATGGACTTAGATTTGCTTGGAAAAATAGTTTGGTATACAGAGGAGTTTATGGTTGACTCGATTACTATAAGGTGCCCAGGTTCTGTGGCCTCAAAACAATTCCAAATCCTTATGCCTCCACCCCCTTACTCCTCCGCTACTGTACTTGACGGTTGATATGAGGTGTTTGTGTGGATATGCTGTTTGGTTTTCACCAAACATGGTGCTGTGCCTTATGGCCAAGCATGTCCACTTGAGTTTTGTCTATCCAAAGGACATTTTTCCAGAAGTTTTGTGGTGAGGTTGTTTTTTTTTTTTTTTTTTTTTTTTTCTTTTTTGATT
>VUQH01032897.1:0-29422 GCA_015106775.1 Etroplus canarensis | reverse complement strand
ATATATTTTCTATTTACTAAATCTTACTTACTTTTCTTTTACATGCTACACTGAGACCTACGAGTCAGCATTTCGTTCATCCTGCAATGGGTCGAATGACAAATAAAAAAGTCTAAGTCTATAAGACAAAGAGCAATATTCAGAAACTGTATGGGGATTTATCCCCACATATTTATGATATTTTGTTAAGCAAATCAGTTGTTGAATTAAACATTTGTTGCACGCCAAATGAAGAGATTAAAATGTAAAATGTCAAAGAGGTCATGGTCAGTATTTGTCCTCTACTCTTAATGAGGGAACTCATCAAACTCCCTGAACACTCTGTGAAGGCTTTATGAGTTTAAACACCTTAACAAATAATCTGTGGAAGCCTTTCTGCCAGCTGAGTTTAATAAATTCCCAAATGATTAATGATTTTCTAATAGGAAGTCTAAAGGGATTTGGTAGTGGTACGCCAAATTAATATATTACTCAATCAGTGTGGTGCATTTTTAATAGTTTCTACAGGAGGAACAGACAAAATTAAATGATTATCACTTGCACCTTTAAAAAACTCACCCATAACTCTGGCATGAACTTTGACTCTGACACAGACGTCCTCGTTGGTCTCGCTCAGCAGTAGTGCCTCCTCACACAGAACTCCCTCCTGCTGGGCCATGTACTCACACGTTATCTTCAGACCTCCTGGAAACACATGCAGAAAAAATTCAAAGTAGAACAGATTACAGCTCTTCTCTTTTCTTTATCTTCTCTGCGTGAGATGATGTTTTTGATAAGAATTGACAGTGCTACACCGTCAATTGAGAACAAAATGTCAACAAGATAGAAAAAAAAACCCAAACACAGCTGACTGATCAGCAAACAGTTATGAATATAATACACACGCGCACACGAGACAAACATAGTAGCACACCTGTTAACATCAGCTGAGCCACAGAGGCAGTGCCAGATACAGGGCAGAGAGTAATACAAAGGGTGTGACTCTTAACCCAAAGTAAAGGTCAGTAACCTGGATCAGTTATAGGCATGCTGTCGGCACAACATGCAGAAACATTAGAGGGTCAACTTTGGCCCATTTTAGTAGGTTTATTGGTGAGGGGAAACTCGCATATGAGCTTGTAGTTATAAAAAAGCTCTTTTTTTAGCCCACAGAGGTGACAGATGTTTGAGGTTTACCAGCTATGATGGCATGACAAGTGCCAAGAGAAACACAGGAGAGTGTCTGAAAATCAGTTTCATCCCTACAATTTCTGAAAGAAGGGTTGCTGTGCTGACATTATCTGACCTGTCTATTGCTTTAATCCTCAGCCATCTGGAACGCTGCATGGCCTGTAACAATGCTGCTGAGAATTACTTACAAAGTATTTGTCTAAGGTCTGCATACAACAAAACAGGCACAGCAGGCTTATTGTTTTCTATTTGTATAAAGTACACTGAACCACTGCGGCATTGTGCAAAACCTTATATCAAAACTAATTTATAGGGAATTTAAGTGATGGATGCCATTTGGGAGCCGTAAAAAGCTGAAGAAGCAAGAGCAGTCTGACAGCAAATTAAACAGGGATTTGATCAGAGGTGTGCTTAGATCAAAATTCAACCTACTTGAATCCAATACTGCTGTGCCAAGAGCTCAGATCAGAAATGCCAGACATATCACATGTTTAAAAGGTCATTTCACAGAAATTCAATCAATGCCTCCCACCTGATCCCATCAGAATTAGCTGATTATTTTTCCACAATAACCTTAGCATATTTAATGAAGCCATGTAAGGGTATACCCTCATACTATGACAATTTTCCAAGTTACAGGCCCTCAAAACACACAGGAGTGGGTCAAAATTTGGCACTTTTTAATCTGCCTTACTTTTTCCAGCATTTTTAAGAACTCATAACTCTTAAGAACAAAAATCTATTTTTTCAGCAGTTTTTCCTGTAACCAAGAGTTAGAATCAATAATAAAAGAATAGCATAGAAAGGCAAAACTGCACAAATTTAAGGTCTATGGTGTAGAATAACGGAAACAAGCATTGGTCCCTAGAATGTTCTATCTGTTTTCAGATAATTAATTTCAAAAAGTGCATTTTGGGTAAAGTTTCAAGAGTCATATTTCCACGTGGGATAGGTGGCTGGTCAAAACATGTTATAGCATATGATAGATTTCCTTTTTACCTAAATTTTACTACCTTGCTCATCTCACAGCTGTGATTCCTTCTGTGTCATAACTTTTCAGATTTGACTGATTTTATCTAAAATGACCCAAAGTAATTTAAAAACAGTGCCAATAATTTTTCAACCATAAAAAGGTCTGTTTGAGTTCATAATGAAGTCACAATTTAATGTAAGACGTAATAAACAGGGCTGCTGTAAAATTAAATAAAAAGTATGTTTATTTTATGTTTCCTGCAACGGAATGGGGTTGAGAGATGGCAGATAGCAGTTGATTAATTTAATAAAATAACAACACTTACACTATGGCTTTAACATATGGTCTTTATGGTAAAAGTTCTTTAAAATGCTTATCTGCTTATCTCACAGCAATTACATATCCACAGCTTACATTAAGTGATTGACTGTTTGGTCCTGGACCTGACCTTTCAAACAACATACATATTGCCAAATCTATCAGAGGAAGAACTTGCTGGGGCAGAGAAGAAACATGTCTCGGTTCAAACATTGCTTCCTTCAAGAGACACTGTTGTGATGCAAGTGTTTGTTCTTCTAGTATACTCCCCAGTTATAGAAATCTTGATCTTCTGAAACCAAGGCTATACTTTTGGTGCTACACAGGTTTTGGTATTCACAGTAGTTAAGATAGTAAATGTAAAACTAATATCAACAAGACCACAGTGCTCCCGTTTTTTATCTTCTTAGCATTAGCCTGTTAAATTCTGGCAGTCGGACAACATCATAGGCTCTGGTTTCTGACTAATGCCGGATTTATGCTTCTGCTTTTGTCTCTGTTAGCTCTCAGGCTATGCAGATGGAAGAATCATGGGAGTTCAACCACTGCAGAGGCTACAGAGACACACTTGCCTGCAGTCCTCAAAAAAAAAACCAACAGCATGTAAACCTTGTGTCAGGAGCTATAAAGAGGTTGAATGCTGAGGCGTAACAGAAAAGGGATCAACAGCAAACTTCACCACAACAAAGAAAAAGTGCAAAACAGTAACATAAACAGTGTAGTGTTTTCATTGTTTTTTTAACTGTGTGTTTTACTCCACAACTTTGTGACTTCTGTCTTCCACCAGACTGAAGCTGTTTTAACAACAGTACAAACATTAACAAGAGTATCCACATGACTGGTTGTTCCACATATTTCTGATAGTGCCCCCAAGTGACAGCAGAGAGTCACAAAGCTATAAATCTCTGTGTAGCAACCTACAGGCTAAAAAGGCAGCACCACAGTGGGACCTTAACAAGGCTGCAATACACAGGTGACTGTTCAGTGTTGGGCTTTGACAAAATAAAAGTTAAGTCTGCTATGAAGTCATTATACTGTATCAAAATTCTAACCAGTCCTTTGCTACTGATTTAGCTCTATTAAGCAAAGTTGGATATAATATCTAGGAGCAGAGTGAGTGATAATGGACAAATGTCCTCCCAAACTACTGACCTATTTTATCTTCAAGTTATCAAAGATCCTGCACAAAGAGGCCATGACAATTTGGACGTATTTACAAAACAAATACATTTTACACCAACATAACTTTTCCTGAATTTTAATAGCAAACTACTTTCTCCTTCTCTTGACCTCACCTTCAGGTGCCGGTGTGATACTGGTGATCCGGAGGTGTGGACTGGGTACTGGGGATGGACACACAGCTTGACCCAGAGCTGGGACCTCAGGCAGAGTGAACACTATTTCATACCGGTGCTGTGTCTTCAGGAAGCCAACCTAAATGACAGTTCATAGACAAAGAGTCAAGCATTTAGAAACGAAGGCAAATCATTAAGCTTTGTTTCTCCTTCCCTTATTCAGCTGTACCATAGGCAGAGAGGGGTTAGATAAGCAGAAGGAATTTATATAAAGGAGAAAGTGGTTAAGGCTCGGTCTCACATTTCATAGAGTGAGTCTATGACAGGTATACAAATAATTTCATTCTTATAAGCACTCCACTGTTGAGCAGAGTTATCCTTGAGAGTTGTGTAGTTGAAATGATTAGCTATGGCTCTGGTCACCTGTGCCAGATTTGCAATCGTGGTCCGATAGTAAAATAAATCCAAATAACCTTCTGTACTTCACTCAGCTCCAAAATCTTTTTAGTAACACTAATCCCAAATGTATAAAGCTGTTAGCAATTAGGCTGTACCAGAAACTCTCCAACAGCTCCATCTCACAAGTTGAGAATCTGATGTTCGTGGATATTTGGAATAGCCAGGATTATGTGCCAGAATTGCAACAAAATAAAATTAATCAACTTTTCTGAGCAACAATTTCAGCACCTTTGAAGCAAAAAAGGCAAATGTTTAATTTTACGTTCTCAGAACTGAGAATGTTACGCTTTTCCATGTTTTACAGTATTTGGCTGTATATAAACGATGAATATAGCAAAAAAGTTAAGTCCATGATGGAGTGCCTTAAACTTGCATTCTTTCCAGCGGCCAGTAGGAGACTCCTCTGGTATCAAAAAGAAGTCAGATTATATAGAAGTCTATCGGAAAATCACCCTACTTCTCAAATGATTTACGACCTCAGTAAACATTTCACTAATGATTTTATGGTCTTAATTGTTGGTTTCAAATCTTAAGTCAAACAGCATTATGTTCATTTTGAAACTGAAGGTCCCATTTAGGGTAAAACAGGCAATAAGCAGGGTATCCTTTAAGGCAGGCCAACTTTCAGTTTAGTTTTAATTGAATAGCACCTGTTCACAATAACAGCCTTCTCAACATGCTTTATATTGTAAAGTAAAGATAGTACAATTCTGCACAATATTTTGATGTTCAACAAGTTGTTACCATGTGAGTGTACAGTGTCCCTCGGTTTCTCAGTCAGTTCCACCCCTCACCTCAAAAAAGCCACATTTCAAAGCCAAAAAGAGTAGTCCATGACTGCATACCTCTATTAAGGCTGAAAAGCCCTCTCTCATAATGTTGAGGAATCCTTAAAAAATCCTGAATCCAGCTTGACTCCAAAAGTTAATCACTTCTAAACTAAACAAAGTCCTACATCTGGTGAAATTTTGTTCCAATCCGTCTTTAACTTTTTGAGCAATCCAGCCAACAACAAAAGACATACAACCAAACTGAACCAAAAACTTCCTTGGCAGAGGTAAACACGTGCTGCTCCATGCTTTAAAACAAGTAAGCAAGACCATAACACTTAAAAATGGAATGTGGCTGCACCCATCTTCTATACACAGTCTTTGGTTTATATCATAAGAACAATATTAAGATGTGGACAGCTGCTCTGAAAATTTAAGAAATCTGAAACTGCTTGGTCATTTTGGTGGACTTGTAGACTTAGGGCAAGTTAGTGTGAGGCAACAACTGCCATATGCACTGAAAAGAGTGGAAAGCCCTGCAGGTCAGGTGACTAAATCCCAACAAACTCAATGTGGGCCAAAGACTGTGCTTGTGTAGGGCAATATGGGACATGTTAGCAAAGCTTAGAGGTAGTCTTAAAATTTCAGATCTAACTTAAAATAAACTGTTCAGGTTATCAGATTGACATCTAGCATGTAAGGCCAATATTTGAGTACAACTTTCCCCACTCTCCTTCAAAGTAAACACAATAAGGATAACAGAAAGCTTAAGGTTGTTCTCATGGTTTCATGCATCAGTCTTTGCAGACTCCTGTACTTTCTTTGTTTCAGCTGCTGTTCTGTTTGGTAATTACCTTTGGGTTCCAGCAATAATGCACGGATTTGCATACCTTTTATGAGCCATCTTTGACCCTTTTAGTCATTTTTAGCCAGTTATGACACACACACACACACACTTAATCATGTCACACCACAGATTCTGTTGTGTGAAATAAAAAAATAGTTTTAGCAAAAGAGGCACACACTCCATTTCTCAGTAAATACTGCCTCCTCATTTTCATTGTGGTCGTTGCCATATTCACCAAATCTGCAACACTTGTGACTTTCTGATGGGCATAGCATTAGACATTCTAACCTTCACTTGACTATAATAAAAAGCCCTCCCTGCTTTCTTCTCATACATCAGGTTAAAGTGCGGGTCCTCCAGGGTCCAAGAGAAGAACTCCAGGTCGTTATCTCGAGATGTGAGACGGCGGGGATAAAAATTCTGTGCAGTCCCAAAAGGGACATCTGATAACCCTAATAAGAAGGTAATCTACTAAGAATGAGCTAATTTATAAACAAAGATGCAGCCAGTTCATTTCACTAATGACCAACACATGCCACCAAGATCACCACAAATTAGCATTCCAAAAACAAGCAGAACTGACAAGGGAGTGACTAATTCAATTAACATCTTGCTTAGTGGAGGCAGCTCAAGGAAGATCAATGTTTTTGACATAAGGTCAAATTCTTCTGTTAGAAATTGCTGGGATCTTATGTGTTGCCATTTTGGTCTCTGGATGAATCTGACAGCTCAAGTAGAGAGCAGGCTTTATCAAGAGGCGAGCTGCATTATAAACTAGTCCACCATTTCTGCATATAAACCTGAAAACTGTGTCTAACAGCTCTGCTGCACAATGTGTAGAACACAAAACATTATTTATTGTCAGAACCGGATCCACCTATATATTTATAAAGTTACTGTTACTGTGCCATGTACAAATGTGCACATTTCTATTCTTTGTTTCTTTCCTATTTGCCATGTATTTATTTGCTGCATGTATTTGTATAGTATTAGTATTAAATATTTTAAGACACACACACTTCAGATCTGTGTAAGTCCCACAGATAGCTGTATTTGGACAGCTACTTCAATACACTATGTAAGAGATTCTATACTAGGGAGAAGACCCATTTTTATGCATCTTCTATTGGGATTCTTCTTTCCCTCTAATGCTCCATGTTAAGTTCAGTTCAGGTCAGTTAAGTCTGGCTCTGTTTCATCACAATACCAGTATTATTAAGGAGCAGAAATATATGGGACTCAGCTAACTGAAGAGCCACAGGACAGGGGCAGAGTTTAGGCACCATTGTCAATCCACACTATTTCTGCACTTATGCACCCCCACCCATCCTAAATAAATTAACACTTCGAGCCGCTACTATCACAGCCACATCAGGTGCAAAATAAGACATGCTTTTTGTAACTTTAGATTCAGTGCAATTTCTGTGTCCCACACAGCAGCAAATCATGTTTGCATAATTTATTTAAATGCTTCTCAAACTGTTGTGCTCTTGTAGTAAAGTAAAAAATAAATGCACCTTGCACTAGCAAAGTTGTCACTGCACCTCTTTACTAAATCCTGGCAGCAGATTTTTAATGCCAAAAAAGGATTTTGCACCGGTGCAGACCGTTCTGGTAAATCTGGCCCATAGTGAAATAACAGAAAACATAATGGAAATAACTGTTAGGTGCAGCATTAGTCAAAGCCCCTGTGCATATAATAGGGAGGTTCTTATGAAGGTACCACAGGGTCAAATTAGTAAATGTTCTGACTATTAATCCAAACAAAACAATCAACATATTAATTTTTCAAACTTGCAAAAGATGTACCCACATGAAAAAGAACAAATTGCCATCCTTTGTAAGGTCATCAATCAGCCTATACATTACCAATATGCAGACTTTAGATATTAAAGTTGGTCAGTAAGAGAAAGAACAGCAAAAAGTTAGTGTGAGAAGAGTAATATAGAAGTAGCTGCCTAATATTAAGCAAAGAGAAAAATTCATGAGGGGGAACCATCACACTGAGTAGTTAGGAAAGTCATGCAGAGGAGTCAGGATAAAGAGAGAGTCGGCAAGGAGAGTGCAAGAGAATGAGACAGCAGGGGAGTGCAGACAATGAGAGATAAGCATAAAGACCCTCCAGCTAAAGCTGCAAATGGCAGTTTCAGCCCCACACAACCCCTGGTTAAAGCAGCGGGCAGAGCAGAGACTCCACACTGCACTGAAGAGACGAGGGAACAGTGAAGGAGCACTGCAGAGAGGAACAATAATCATTCTGTGAGCGTAGTCCCACGCATGTCCAATGCCTGTCTCTGAAATGTCTCTAAAAATTTGATTTAATTCAAAATTTTGGCTGCACATTGAAAAAACTAAATGAAGACAGGTTAGATAGTGCACCTTTCAGATTGTAAACAACTGAAAGCAGTTCTGGTTTTGGTATTGTAATATATTATGTGCAACACTGGGAGCGATCACCCTAAACAATGATGCGATTCAACTTGTAGATGAATTCCACACATTTTAAGAACTTGTCATCCCAGTTCACTGAAACAGTTCAAGCAGTACTTATGAACACAAAACACTGAATACTGACTGAACTGGAAATTCATTCATGTAAGGTGACCCTTAGTGGAAAAGAAACAAGTGAGGCACTGACAAGCAAAGCCTGACTTGTATGCTGTTTGTGAGGTTAACATTTGGCTTAGAGCTACTGGAATTACTTATATTATATATAAGGAATTCATTTTTGTAGGACTTCAGAGGGCAACTCCATAAAGGCAGATTTATTTATTGAGAGTGCTGACATGCAGCTTAAGCAGATTATAGTATGAGAACTCAATAACTCAGTCAGTTTTACCAGCGTAACCAATGTTATTGAACTACTGTGAATTACTGTGCTATATAACCACTTCAGTCAGTGCTCTGATTATACTGAGCTAAAATTTAACTGGCAACAGCAGTACTACATAAACAATTTGCTGTACACATTTTGTTGACAAACAGAGTTTTCACATGGCATATTTTATCAGTCACTTACATTATTGCGGAGGAATTCTGGCCTGCTCTTTTTTTACAATGCCACATTCACGTTCATAGAGGTTTGTGGGCATTCATTTATGCACAGCCCTCTTAACGCCCTGCCACAGCATTTCAATCAGGTTGAGGTCTGGACTTTGAGTGGACCATTGCAACACCTCGATTCTTTTCTTTTTCAGTCATTCTGTTATATATTTGCCAGTGTGCTTAGAATCACTGTCCTCTTGCCAATTTCAGCCAAGCTTTAGCTATCAGACAAAAGGCCTCACATTCAACTCTAGAATATTTTCATATACAGAGGTATTATTGTTGACTCGATGACCTTGACCTTTGATCCCACAGTCTCATAAATGCTGTCATAGCTATTAACCACAGGAAAAGGCGCGCAAGGATGACACGAGTGGACAGGATACTAGTGGGTGGCAGTAATGCACTATTTTGTTGTTTGCCAACTGCCAATAAAATTTAGAAGAAGAAGCGGAACCAAAGGAAAAGATCCAGCAAACAAGTCAGCTCATGTAATGGTACGTTTACACAGACCTCAAAAATGTTCTTAGTTCTTCTATCCATCATGATAATCAACCATACAAGCAATGGAGCCCAATCAGCTCCTATGGTGGCAACGATATTTTTATTAAAAAAAACCCATGTGACCTTGACCTTCATTTACCCCCACAACCTCAAAAATTTTATCAGTTCTTCTATCCATCAGTGTAATTAGGTATGCAAAATTTAGTCAGGATCCAGGTGCCCAGTGAGCTCCTACGATGGTAACATTAATTTTATAAAATCTCATACTGTACATTTATAAGATCTTCTACCCATTAGAGGTATTAACCACACAAACTCTGGATAAAGATCCAGCAAAACAGTCAGCTCCTGTAGTGGTAACAAGATTTGTAACAGACAGATGGACAACCTGAAGACATAATGCCTCTGCAGCAGAGCCATAAAAAATACCTGGCAATAAAGCATAGCAAATTGCTATAATTTACAGTAAAATAATTAAGAGTATTTTACAGGATGCTTTTTGCAAGTTTTTAAAATGCTCTAATGTCAAACTCCTATTTGAAACCACCTCGCATTATTCAGTCCAACATCAGTGGTATTATCTGTAAAAATTGATTTCAAAATTTCACTACAGAAATTCCTGCTATTTGTTTTTCATTATGGATTTGTTACCTCAAAATAACCTTTAACAACCAATCCCTTCTTAACATGAAAGTATTGATTAGTACTACTTTAAGCTAAAAATAATCACCAGAGGAGCAGTTTCGTATTCCTGTCTTCGTATTTTGTGTTAATCTTTTCAGCAGACAACACATCTTTCACTCATTAGGCCTTAATCTGGTTACTTAGTAATGTGATTATTGGTAATCTGCACGTAGACCCACTGATGGGCTGCAGAGCAACACTTCATCTTATATTGTGCTGGAAGGAAAGTTCATAAACACTTTACAATTTAAATTTAAAAATGTGTGGCTTCTGCAGAAATACTTTTTCAGCCAATCTTTGTAGCACTGGCAGCTGCTCATTTGCATCACCTTGCTGATAATTTAATTCAGAAACACTGAATGGACTCACAGAAAATCTGTTTGTTTCTGCTCGACCCCACCAGACCCATGGACGTACGCAATTTTTGAAATTTAAATGACCTTGATCAAAGCTGCCTCCTTACAGCTGTTATATGCATAGCACTTCCATCCCACACACGCCCACCACATCTCTGGTCTGCCTGTAGAGACTGGCAATCCCCCCTCCCATGGCTGTTTCCATAGCAACACCCCCTTCCACTTTTTCCACGAAGAGCCACAACACCACGCTGAAAATATTATGTGTCCACACTTGAGCATGCTTAAAGAGCTTTGAGAATCACACACAAACGGCCTGCTCTGTAACTGCGAAGGTCACAGCCAAGTAACTAGTCCATCTACACACTTACACGCAACTCTTAATCAGAATGATCTGGTTGTGAATTAGAGTTCACACTTGAAGAAGCTCAGTTACATGAACAGAAGTTTAAGAAAGTTAAAGTTCACAACAGTTCAAATAGAAAAAGACTGAGCAAGTATGGCTTGTTTGGAAGGCTTGCCCGGAGAAAATCTCCTCTCTCTAAAGAGAACATTGCAGCATGTCTTAGGTTCGTAAAGTTAGATCTGAAAAAAACCACAGAAATTCTGAAACAATGTCCTTTGGGCAGACAAGACCAAAGTGGAGATGTTTGGTCATAATGCACAGCTCTACATTTGGAGAAAACCAAACACAGCATATCAGTGTAAACACCTCACAGCAATGGTGGAGAGCTGATGATATAGACTTGTTTTGCAGGCACAGGACCTGGGCATCTTGCATTCACTGAGTCAACCATGATCTCCTCTATATACCACATGTATTCTAGAGTCAAATCTATTTGATAGCTAAAGCTTTGGAAAAATTGGATCATGTGTCAGGCAATCATTCCAAGTACACCAGCAAATCTACAATAGATTGACTGAAAAAGAAAAGAAGTGAAGGTGCCGCAATAGCCCAGTCACAGTCCAGACCTCAACCTGACTGAAATACTGTGATGGGACCTTAAGAGAGTTGTGCATAAACAAATGCCTGCAAACCTCAATGAACTGAAACAACATTGGAAAAAACAGTGCACAAAAAATCCTTCACAACAATGTAAGATAAAGTCATTAGAAAGCAGTTACTTCAAGTTATTGCTGTTAAATGTGGTTCTACAAGCTATTGAATGGGGAGTACTTTTATTTTCACAGGACTGCATAGAGTCCTGTGAAAAACAAAGTGCCTGACACCCATCTTACTCAAAGTAGTGATCACAGTTCACTTCACCTCATGTCAACTAAGCAACATTGTTGCTTCATTTACCACCTTCTGATATCCTTTAGTGTACAAAATCAAACAGCAACAAAACTGTAGAGCCATTTCTGAATTAAAAAATGCAAAATGGGAAATGAGACAATCACCAAAATTATTACAATTCAACTGTGAGGGACACACAAATGTCTGCACCAGATTTATTGGAAATTCAGCCAATAGCTTTTAATTTCTCTAAAATCACAAAAATCAACTTCAGGAAACGTGATCTCTAAAGCCAGCAAAAGAGAAAATCATGTATGCCTCCTGAAAATCAGTGCTTAAAAGCATCAGTTGAAGACCCCCGAGTCAACTTCTTCTTTGAGTCAAGCATTGTTTCAGCCACATGATTGTGCTCGTATTTGACTGATGAAGGCTTAAATATGGGATGGACTGATACACTTAATACCAGAAAAACGTTTTCCTGTAAGAACATGGCCTTGTTGGTAAACTCTGTATGATGTAGGTCTAATGTTATGGGAAGTGAGTGACTCTTTCTATTATGACCAGCATGTAGCTGCAACTACTTTGTGCCATCATAAAGTCATAAAGTGTCAAGATAAGCCCAAGTTTCACTGTGACAGGTACCCAAATTTTATGTATCTATTTTATGCTCCCCTAACACAAAGCAAATAAGCACCAGGTTTATGCAAACTCTATGATGTTTTCCCATGTGTGCCCAACTAGACCACAGTCAGTCAGCTATAAACCAGAATCTTCCTATGGCAGTATGCAGCAATGGATACACTGAATTTCCCTCTATCATGGCACCTATTAGTGGGTGGGATATATTAGGCAACAAGTGAACAGTTTGACCTCAAAGTTGATGTGTTGGAAAAAGGAAAATGGGGAAGAGTAAGGATTTGAGCGAGTGTGACAGGGGCCAAATTGTGATGCTAGATGAATGGGTCAGAGTATCTTCAAAACTGTTGTTCTTGTAGGGTGTTCCCAGTGTGCAGTGGTCAGAATCTATCAAAGGTAGTCCAAGGACAGAAATGTGATGAACCAGTGGAGTCTATACCTATAACATGTCAGGGTTGTTTTGGCAGCAAAAGAAGGACCAACACGATATTAGGACAGTCATCATAACAATATGCCCGATTGGTGTATTTTGATAAGCTAGCATGACAAAACCAAAAAGCAGTAGTAAGATTTATCACCTAAGGATCTTAATGCCTGTGGAGTGTAGTGGTTTACACATTTTCCTTACATTTTGAAGATCCCTGTTTTGAGTCCAGCCCTCCCCACAACAGAAAGGCTGCAACAGGGTATGCATCCAGTGTAAGATCTCTGCCAAATTACCTATGAGGCTTCATGTTCTGTGAAAACCTCTTGGGGAGACGCAAAGGAGTAGCCGAAGGTTTCCTCTATATCATCTGGGGATCTGAAATGATTGTACTAAACTTCATAGAAGCTTCACTGCAAATTAGGGAATTGAGACCAGTTAGGGTTAGGGTTAGGGTCAAGATACTTTGATAAATGTCAAACTAATAAGATCACAAAAGAAAGTAACACTCATCCTTTGGGAAAGCATTTGTACAAAATTTTATTGCTATCCTACAGTAAGGTGTCGAGACATTTCAGTGTGGACCAAAATGGTATAAAGTCCATAGAGCTATTTCCCATGCCTAAAAACAAAAGATTTTAACAATAACAATACTTCGGACTCACGTCAAGCCATACATCTTATAATTCCCCTAAACATCATCCCAAATTTTCACTAATCACAGGGAAATAAGAATAACTCAGCCACAGGAGTCACACACAAGTGTGCTCCTAGAGTCAGTCCCAAGCCTGGGTAAATGTGGAGGGTTGTGTCAGGAAGGGCATCCAGTGTAAAATCTTTGCCAAATCCAAATGCAGATTCATAATACATGATCCGCTGTGGCGACCCCTAACGGGAGCAGCCGAAAGAAGAAGTAGAAGAAGTAGGGAAATGGGAATGACAAAAAAATACTAAAATAGCAAAGTTAATAAACAACCGCCAATAACGAGCCCCTCCTCCTGGAGCCAGATCCTTGGCTTGGCCCAGCACAGACTAAAGAAATGACATGAATTCCCCACCCTGTGGGGCCCATCACCCACAGGGACAAGCTTTGGGGTTAGTGCATCATAAACTAGGTAACAGGCAAAGGCAGGTGTTAGGAATAAATAAAGACTAAATCTAGGAAATAAATAAGTAAAGTTGTGCAGTTAGAAGAGGCATGACTCATTATCATTAGAACCATGTACACCTACAGTATGTTATAGGCACCGTGGTGGTGCAGAGATTAGCACAAGGCTCCTGGTTTAAACTCTGACTGGGGCTTTTCTGCGTGGGTTTCTTCCTGCAGTCCAAGGTCATGCAGGTTAGGTTAATAGGCGAATCTAAATTGACCATGGATGGGAGGTAGATAAAATGCTTAAAGTGTGTAGAATAAAGCACTACAATGAATGTATGTTTAAATATGACTTGTAGTTTAAAGTGCATTGTGCTTTGAAATGCCATTCCATTTGATCACAACTACAAATAAATGGACATTTAAAGTCAAATTTAAGACAAGGGGTAAGTTATTATTAATAAAAGAAATTTGAGGCCTTAGGCACCTTCCTTTGTTGTTGCGTTCCTCCAGGGTTTAAGAACTGAGAGCAGGAATAGATGTCTTATATCATTGTTCTGTGCCTTTAAAGCTGACAGAGAAGATTACCAGAGATAAAAAAGACTTTAATCTTGCACTGGATGTTTCACAGATAAGACCTATCAATTCTGACAGAAACTGAGGGGACTGGCACACCAGATCAAAGAGATACCTCTCAAATTATATCTGCTACTTGAAAGCATGGAACACAAGGAAGACCTTATAACTCATTACAGAATTTTTAAGATCAGTAGGCATGACACGTACAATCTTTGAAATGAACACTAAATTTCTCCAAAAGAAAGGAAATTTATCAAACACTTTTGGTTTAATAATTGCTTTAATTAATTCTTAGTAATGTAACCCAGCCACAGGGGGCCACAAGCAAGTGTACTTCTAGTGCCGGTCCCAAGCCTGGATAAATGGGGAGGATTGTGTCGGGAAGGGCATCCAGCATAAAATCTTTGCCGAATCAAACATGCGGGTTCATAACACGACTTAAATACTGGATTGGCCACGGCCCGGGTTAAAAACGACCACCTCTGATGCCATTAGCCAACAGGGTACCGGTCGAAACCATGCATTCACAGAAGAGGAGGAGGAGAAGAAGAAGGCGTGTTAGGAGGCAGAGAGAAAGAAGGAATGGTTGGAGGGTGGAGGTGAGAACAGGGACTTTAAATGCAGGGACTATGACTGGTAAAGGGAGAGAGCTGGCTGATGTGATGAGAGAAGGAAGGTAGATATATTGTGCATGCAAGAGACCAGGAAGAAGGGAAGCAAGGCCAAGAGCATCAGAGGTGGATTCAAACTGTTCAACCATGGTGTAGGTAGGAAGAGAAATGGAGTAGAGGTAATCATGAAGGAAGAGTATGTGAAGAGAGTGTCAGACAGAATTATGACTTTTGAACTGGAAACTGAAGGGGGCGAGAATGTTGTTAGTGCATATGCCCCACAAGTAGGATATCAGTTAGAAGCGGAAGAGGAACTCTGGAGTAAGTTGGATGAAGTGGCAGAGAGTATTTCCAGAGAAGAGATAGTTGTGATTGGAGCAGACTTCAATGGGCACATTGAAATGAACAGAGGGACTGAGAAGGTGTTGGGTAGGTATGGTGTTAAGGAGAGGAATGTGGAGGGACAAATGGTAGTGCACACAGGTGGACTATATCTTATACAGAAGGTGCAACCTGAAAGAGGTAGGAGATTCCAAGGTGGTGTCAGAGAAGAATATAGCTAGACAGCATCAGATGGTGGTCTGTAGGATGACTTTGGAAAGCAAGAAGAAGAAGGAAGTGAAGGTAGAGCCAAGGATTAAATGGTGGAAGTTGGAGAAGAAAGAATGTTGTGCAGAGTTCAAGTAGGAGTTGAGACAGGCTATGGGTGGTAGCGAAAAGTTATCAGATGACTAGGAAAGTGCAGCTCAGGTGGTGAGGGAAACTACAAAGAAGTTATTTGGAAGAAGACAAGGAGACTTGGTGGTGGAATGAGGAAGTACAGGAAAGTATTCAAAGGAAGAAGCTGGCAAAGAAAAAGTGGGATAGTCAGGGACAAGAAGAAAGTAGACGGAAGTGGCAAAAGAAAAGGCTTACAGTCAGTTGTATGAAGGTGGACACCAAGGAAGGAGAGAAGGACTTGTATCGATTGGCGAGAAAGAGAGACAAAGCAGAAAAGGATGTGCAGCAGGTTAAGGTGATTAAGAATAACATGATCTTGCAGAATGAGAGAATGCCTCAGGAACAGAAAAGAAGTGCACTGTATCAATTTTCAAGAATAAGGGTGACGTGCAGCGCTCCAGTCACTACAGAGGAATCAAGTTGCCATACCGTGAAGTTATGGGAAAGGGTTGTTGAAGCCAGACTAAGAACAGAGGTAACAATGAGCAAGCAGCAGTATGGCTTCATGCCAAGAAAGAGTACAATAGATGCAATGTTTGCTTTGAGAGTGTTGATGGAGAAGTATAGAGAAGGTCAGAAGGGGTTACACTGTGTCCTTGTGGATCTTGAGAAAGCATATGATAGGGTGCCAAGAAAGGTACTGTGGAATTGTATGAGGAAGTCGAGAGTGACAGAAAAGTATGTGATGGTGGTGCAGGACATGTATGAGGACAGTGAGACAGTGATGAGGTGTGCCAGATGGGTTCAAGGTGGGGGTGGGATTACATCAGGGATCAGCTCTGAGCCCCTTCTTATTAGCAATGGTGATGGACAGGTTGACAGATGAGGTCAGGCAAGAGTGTTCATCAACTCTGATGTTTGCAGACAACATTGTGATCTGTAGTGAGTAGGGAGGAGGTGGAAAGGAGCCTGGAGAGGTGGAGGTATGCACTGGAGAGAAGAAGAATGAAAGTCAGCAGAAGCAAGACAGAATGCATGTGCATAAATTAGAAGATGGCAGGTGGAAGGGCAAAGAGACGTAGTGAAGGTGGATGAGTTTAAATACCTGGGATCAACCATCCAAAGCAACGGACAGAGCACAAGAAAGGTGAAGAAGAGAGTACAGAGGCAGGGTGGAGTGGGTGGAGACGAGTGTCAGGGGTGCTTTGTGACAGAAGGATAGCAGCAAGAGTGAAAGGGAAGGTTTACAAGATAACCTGCCATGATGTATGGTCTGAAGACCATGGCACTGATGAAGATGTTGAGATTTTCCCCTGGGAGTGCTCAGGATGGACAGGATTAGGAATGGGTACATCAGAGGGACAGCTCAGGTTTACAAGTTTGAAGACAAAGTCAGAGAGGCATAGTTAAGATGGTTTGGACATGTTCAGAGTAGGGATAGTGGATGTATTGGACAAAGGAGCTGTTGTGAGGGAAGAGGATGCAAAGGATAAGATGAAATAGAGGCCAATGACCCACTGTGGCGACCCCTAATGAGAGCAGCCGAAAGAAGGAGAAGAATTATTAGTAATTGTATCCTACTGTGGTGGGATATATCCCTGTAAAGTAATACCTTCAATCAACTGTTTTACAGCCTTTGTTGACATCCACTTCCATCCTACACCTGCACCCCACAACAATAAATTTGGAATTGCATTTGTTTCTCTGGTGTACGTGATACCCATGAAGGAGGCTGAATAACAAGCTGGAAGAAAACTGCTGTAGAGCATTTCTTATCCAAAAGAGCATATGATGATGCCAGACCACTGAGATTAGGGTAAAGGGTGGCCTTTCTTTTAAGTGCCTCCAAACAGTTACAGTATGCTATCATCTGTGGTAAATATTCATTTTGTTTTAATGTCTGGTGTTTTCACTGGTTGAGGTTAAAAAAATAATCAAAATACTTTATTAATCCCAGGGGCGAAATTGTGTTCATTTAGTAAGATTGTAAACATAGGCAATAAGATTGCAGGTCAGCAGCAACAGAGTATGCAATGGTATTGTGAGTCTAGAGTGGCTGAAAAGGGGCAACCTGTAAACACAGGCCTGTGTTGTGATAGAAAAAAAACAGGCATTAAGAGGGTGGAGCACATCCTTGTATATTGAAAATGACACACCTCAAAGGGTTTGATTTCCAAAGAATCATAAAAAGAGCAGAAGCTGTTTTACAGGGAAGAGGAAGTGAGATGAAAAAGTTCAACAATCCCAACCATCAAAAAAGCCATAAAAAAAAACTTAATTTACATTTGGCTGTCCCCTACAAATTCGCCTCATTTTCTAGCTCTGGAGCATTTCCAGCTTCTACATTTGGACGGCACCCTGGAAGTCCCACTCTGATCAGCTGCACATTTACATGTTTGAAGATCCTCCTCCACTGTGTCTAAATGGTAACTTGACATCTATTACAGGGAAGAAGCAGAAGTTGCAAAGGCCAAGTGGTGAGCATTTTTTGGTGTAGCCAAAAAAATCCTGTGTTTTCAGAGTAACATTTGCCAGCTCACAGTGGCCACATTTCAAGTCCTTGCAGTAAATGACATGTCAGGATTTACAGTAAATATCTGTGCTGACAGCCTGACTCCGGAGGATGAATTTTTAGTGCACAATCCAATGAATGTTGAAAACAAGACAAGAAGTATGTTTCTGGTGTGGCTCCTGCCCTGATGTGGGTTCTTTCATTGAAAATTGCTGTTTGGTATCCGTATTAAAGCCAGAGATTCAGCCCTCATTAACAAGAAAGTTGGGTCAGTTTGAAAGAGAAACTGATGTTTGCTCTCAGCACAAGATTAAGGTGGCGGTCAGAACAAGACTGAATGATGAATGAATGATGGACAGCACAGCAGTATGGTGATTAGCACTGTGGCCTCACAGCAAGAAGATCCTGGGTTTGAATCCAAGGGCCAGCCTGGGCCCTTCTGCGTGCAGTTTGCATTGCCTCCCTGTGCCTGCTTGGGTTCTCTCCGGTCACTCTGGTTTCCTCCCACAGTCCAAAGACATGCAGGTTTAGGTTAACTGGCAAATCTAAACTGGTCTCTAGAGCTGGGCGATATGGGAAAAATTCATATCATAAAATAAAATAGGTTTTTATACTAAACTAAAATCTTAATTTTGAGCAGTCAAAAGCTTTCAAGATTTACAGGAGAACATTAAAGTTGTTGGTCAACTCCAACTAAAATAAAATCTTAATTCTAAAATTCTGAAATCTTAAATCTAAAATTAAAATTCTAAAGCTTTACAGTTTCACAGGAGAACACAAAAAATTCTTTGGTCAGTTCCAAGTAAATTAAGCAGATATTAATAAAAAATAAAATTTAAATAATCTGCCTCTGTATTGTATCCTTTCCTTTGTTTTCCTACAAACCTACAAAGAAAAAGACAAAAACATTCAGTATATATTCTCAGTACAAATTCAGTTCAGATCAAAGAGCTTCTGTCAGTCCTAAAGTCATGACTTCACCTGTTTGGTCTTCAATAAAGTGTGCACTTTAAAGATATTTGCTTTTCAGATTCCTGCCTTGGTCAGTGCAGTGGGCAGTGAGGCTCAGATATGGTACAGGTGTGCGACTGCCTCTCTGCAGTCCGTGTATAGCTGAGCTGTCTGGGATAATTGGTAACATCTGACATTTCTCACTGTGCTTACTGTGTTTTTTTAATAAAGCGGGCTGTTGCCTTCGTGGTCTCACTGTGCGTGTCTTTGTTGTAAGGCACAGAGCTGGAGAAAGTGGACCCCCTGCTCTGTGGTTGTTTCAGGAGAACCAGCAGCACATGCTTGGGTCTAGATTGTAAAGTCTTATATTCTGTTCTAAAGGATGGTCCTCCTTCAGACATTAAAACAGATCATATTATTACCATCTTTACGGGAACATGCTTTGACACAGTTTACAGCGCAGCTTCTCTGCTTATCTCCACACTACTGAACTCATCCACCCCAGTTTTTCAACAATGTCCTCATCTTTTGAGCCTCAGGCTGTGTCCTTTGCGGGGTGTCTTTCAGTAATGCTGTTGCTCAGGTTTTCTAACTCATTTTGTCTTTTAGCTTTCTCTCTCTCTCTCTCTGCAGCTGCAGAAGCACATGTCCTGCTGTCGGCTGCTGCTACGCCTACTCTCAACCTAACCTGATATGGCTCTAACTCTTTTCCAGCCACATGATTGGTTCATGCTCAACCTAACTTGACACAACTGTAACTCTTTTCCTGCCACATGATTGGTTCGAGAAGCTCTATTTTTATTACGATTGGCTTTTTGTGTTGTCCATCAAAACACGAATGGCATGAATTCTATCAACATTTTATCTATCATGTTTTAAATTTCTATTTTGAAAAAAGTTATATTATGAAATTTTTATAGTTTTATTGGTTAGCCTAATCCTTGTCTCTGTGTGAGCCCTGCGATAAAGTGGTGACCTGTTCAGGGTGTACCACTCCTCTTGCCCTATGACAGCTGGCTCCTACAACCCTGAATTGGGTACGCGGAAGAAAATGGATGGATAAGAATGAGATTTCATGGAAGAGATCTAACAATTGTAGCTTCACAAAGAGAAGACCTTGAAGATGAATTTGACTCCTTTTTGTCTTCCAAGGACATAATGGTCAAACTATTGGATTGCACTTATACACCAAAAATAACACCTACCCACAGGTCAACGTGGAAACTGAAAACAGGGATAAACCAGTGTAAACAGAAAAACTAATTAAAATTAGGGTGCATTAAAAGATAATCCTCTGTCAGACTATTGCTGGGTTAAACACACCTTGACCAAGAAGTTGCCATCATCCTCTGGAGTCACCATGACAACAGAGTCATGCAGCTTTTCGTCGAAGTGAACATGTGAGTGGGCTCCGGCAGCAGGGGGTTCCTCTGAGAAGCGCACACCTCCCGTCTTTGCACAACCTGAGAAAGAGGACAGAGGGAAGAGTTGCTGAAGGTCTGCTGCCATGTACACAAACATCCAAGCTGTCTTCCTTTAAAGGCACAAATGACACATCAAGTAGCCTGTTGTTTCTTTTAAGTGATGTAATGGAGGGTACTGGAGAGCACTTTATAATGACACATAAACATGCTTTGGTAGTCCAGACACTCCAGGAGCTCCAAAGGCTTAAAAAACACACACAAGCACACATTAAGCACAAGTAAAAGATTTTATGCACTTCAGATGTTTAGATTTTTTTTTTTTATCTACAAGGAATACATCTGATTGGTTCCATATTCATTTTGCAGCATGAAACAATAGCCCCACATATATAAAGCCCACTTTATAAAGAGTTATCTCAAGCCACAGGACAAACAGTGTGATATCACATTACTTCTCTATGAAAATCTCCACGGTATCTCAGCATCAAAATACAGTCATTAAAGAAGTTTAAGACTTACAATCTAAACGTATTTCCCCTAGGTTTTAGAGCTATCCTATGACACTGACACATTGATATTTATTTTTCTCCTGTCCAGGCATTTATTCCCACTGTGAGAGAATGGAAACTTGTTCTACAAATAAACCAATTCCCAAAAATATTATTTCTCTGGAACAATAAACATTTTATCCAATGTTCTCCTCCAATGGCTTTGAGCCTGATTCTGAGAATCTCTTTCCCAGAGCTTCTCAGAGTAAAACATGTACAGCAGCTAAATAACAAGACATAGATAAATAGTATAAAGAACTAATTTAAACAACTTTTCAAGTATTTATTAAATACTCTATTAATAGGAGAGTGTACTTTAAGAAGCACTGGACCCTTGAATGTGAATACTATTTCCCAGAGAAACACTTTGAATGTGGGCTGTTGCAGTGTGTGAATGCACGTCTGACTCCCAAGTCATCCCACATCAACTCTTTCAGGAAGTGAGCTATGATATCAGAGGACTCAAGTCACGGTCCAAAGATGCCCTATTTTAACTTGTAGCCAAAATAAATAGGAGATAGTCCCCTTAAGACGTGTTCTCATTGCTGGAAATTTGGTTTAGGGTGCTGCCTGGATGAAGTGCCAATCCAACATCACAAGGACTAAGTCTTGGGGAGCTCACAGGTCAGAGACCATTTACTGTTGTGTGTGTTTTGTGTGTCCCTGTGCCTGTACTCCGGCTTCCTCCCACCGTCCAAAGACATGCCAGTTCTGTTACTAGATGATAATGAACTGACTGTTGCATAATCTCTCAAGAAAATGGATGAAGTTTGCATGTTTTGGGGATTTTGATATAGAATAATTATAAAGGCATGACCCACCAATTTTCAGCTGCTTATCCAGGTCAGCGTTGCAGGGGGCACCCTGTACACCCTGGACGGGCTGCCAGTCCATCACACAAAGAGTCAAACAACCATTCACACCTATGTTCAATTTATAATCACCAATTAACCTAGCTTCTTCGTATGTCTTTAGACTGTGGGAGAAAGCCGGAGTACCTGGAGAGACCATGCAAGCTTCAAATAGGAAGGCCCAAGCTGACTGGCTGATGGATCCATACCCAAACTCTCTTGCTGTGAGGCAACAGTGCTAGCCACCATACCACCACGCTGAATAAAACTGTAGGAATTTTTTGTAAATGAGCTAATGCTGCTCGCCTAAGATGACAGCAGGTCTGCAGCATTGAGACTAGGGTGACCAGATGCCCCTCTTTCAAGTTGAACCTTTTAATCATATTCCATAAAAATCTGTGTAGCTTGTGAGTTTGTGGTGACTAACCTTATAAAAATAGATCCAATACAAATGTTGGACAATTTCTCAAGATGTGGGACATGGAGACAAGGGATAAAAATGCTCAGTAGGCCCACACAAAGAAAGATATCCACTGAGTCTGTTAGGGTCTGTTAGTGTCTGTTAGTGACCCTAACAGAGACGTGCCATAGTGTTGGAGCAGCAGTGCTTGCAATAGCAGACTGGGCACTGGAGGGGAAGCTGACTGTACCTTGTGACATTGACAAAAGGAGTGCTTAATTGTGGTTTATTGATTTAGATCAACAAACCTTTTTGCAGATGTTCAGGATGCTAGTAGATTTCTAAAGATAACACAGATATGCATGCACAGCCTGTAATTTATGGCCAATGTATGTGAACTGTCTGGGAGTTGAACTTGATCAATAGCTTTTCTCCAAAGAACACGGAAAGAAAGTCATGCATTAGGTAAAATGGGATATTCTTCACTGGTTTTTATTTCAGCTGAAGCGTTTCTGACTTCTTAACAGTAATTTACCATAAAGCACTTTTGAGAACTCAGAATAGAAAAACTCTATACAAGGTCCAGTCCATTTCCTCATTTAACAAGTCAAAATAACAAATATAACTTCGAAGTAATACATTCTGTATTTGTGCATTTGTGCAACCAAACTGTGTGCTTAGGAAGGTCACATGCAGTGCATACTGCTTGCATAAATGGAAGGGCCCATGGGTGTGCTCATGATAATCTGTCCATAACAAAAACACTCAGTTTGTAGCGTCGCACTGAGACTTAATGGTGGCTACCTCTTTTATAAATTCTGGGCCAAGAACACGCTCACAAAAGATTCCAAATCTCAGGAGTTATTTACAGCGAAAATAGCGGTTAAAAAAATACCCTTATTCTCCTTCAACATCACCAGGGTCACAATGTCTACTATAAAGCACTACTGTACTTCCAGGGCAAAATGTTGCCTATTACCATTCCATAACAAGGAAGATTTTTTTCAATTTTGTTTTGTAGCTTCAGGTTTCAAATACTGAAACCTGAAGGACTCAATCACCTCTGAAAGTAAAATCCATTAATTAACTACAGAACAAAATTAGCTGAAGTTACTTCTATGGCTTGGGCGTTATTTATATGCAGGCAGCAGAGTAAAAGGTCTTTAGATCACCATGCTGAACAGGTAAACTGGATTCATTATTATGGATACGTTATTAATTTTTAGTGAGCTACAGCTACTGTAAATGTCACTAAAGTCATACTCATGCCAAAATAAGTCTCATTTACAGCAATAACTGTGTGTGTGCGCATTTGTGTTTTTGTGAGAATACATACATGCGCGCACACACAAACATGCATATACATATATATATATATATATGTATGAAGACAGCATTATGATTTGATTAACATGCAGTTTATTAAGTTATCATGCTGTACAACAAGCAGTTTAAACTGAACTTCCTGCCAGACTGACAGTTGGGGAGATGTATTTCTTCTTCCAAAAAAGTCTGAAGTCAAGTAATCTTCACATTTCCTGGCAGAGGGGTTTCTTGCCCTTCAGATCTGAACAAGAAATGCTCCTTTAATTCAAGCACAAGATTTTTGGCAAACTTTCTCTGCCAAGTCATAACAAGCCAACATTTGGTGAAGATGACACCATTTGCATTAATTAGCAAGCAAGCAGAGCGGAACCAGGTAAAGTTTTAACATTTAGCTTGAAAAACAGATTATATCATCATAATCTCTTATCCCACAACAACAGCACCTGCAGTATGATTTAAAATGAGTCATAAGTAGAACAACCCAATATTAGTCTGAAAAGAAAGACATAAAAGCTTAATATACACTCTCCGGCCATTTCATTATATATATATTATACTTGCTCAACTGTTCATTAAGGCAAACGTCATAAAGACAACCTGCTGAAGTTCAAACCAAGCATCAGAATGGGAAACAAAGGTGATTTCAGTGACTTTGAATGTGGCATGGTTGATGGTGCCGGAAGACTGATCATTTCAGAAACTGCTGATCTACTGGGATTTTACAGCACAGCCATTTCTAGAGTTTACAGAGAATGGTTCAGTGAATGCCAGTTCTTTGGGCCAAAATGCCTTGCAAAGTCAGAAGAGAATGGCTAGACTGCTTTGAGCTGATAGGGAGGCAACAGTAACTCAACCAACTACTCATTACAGCCAAGGTATGCAGAAGAGCATCTCTGAATCTAAATCAGAATACTTTAATAATCCCAGGGGGGAAATTGCTTTGTGTTTCATTGTGAATGCACAACACATCAAACCTTGAAGAGGGTGAGTCTTGATTTCTGCTGTGACATTTGGATGGCATGGTCAGAATTTGGTGTGAACAACATGCAAGCCGTGATTCATCCTGCCCTGTATCTTTGGTTCAGGCTGGTGGTGGTGTAACAGTGTAGGTTATGTTCTTGGTGCACAATACCAACTTAGCGTCATTTAAACGCTGTGGCCCATCTGAGAATTGTTGCTGACCATATCCATCTCTTTGTGACCACAGTGTACCCATCTTCTGATGGCTGCTTCCAGCAGGATAACGTACCATATCACCACACAGAATATGCACCCCAGATTTTCTGCAGAGTTTGAAAAGTAATGTAACTACCAAAAAAACACTCCACAGAATTCCTCAGATTCCCTCCGGATCACCACAGAAAACTATGAAAAAAATCTGCAGATTCCATTTGGGCCTGCATATCACAAAGCTTAAATCATCTCAAACTGGTTTCTCAAACATGACAATGAGCTCACTGTATTTGAATGGTCTCCACAGTCACCAGGTCTTGATCCAATAGAGGACCTTTGGGATGTGGTGAAACTGGAGATTCCCATCATGGATTTGCAGCCAACAATTCTGCAGCAACTGTGTGATGCTATTGTGTCAATAATATGGACCAAAATCTTTGAGGAATGTTTCTAGCACATTGTTGAATCCATACCATGAAGAATTAAGGCAGTTCTGAAGGCAAAAAGAGTCCAACCCATTACTAGTAAGCTTTATCTAATGAAGCAGCCAGTGACTGTAATCAAACTTAAATTAAAATTATACTATATTATACTATATTATTGACAGCAATCACACTAATGTCCACAGGTTCCAAAAACATTGTGGTTAAGAGAATTGCGTAGGGATCATCCCATTTAACTACAGATGTAGTGCTACCGGAATGAAACCGCTTATTTTTCCCCAAGTGAGGAAATAGGATATTTGTAGTTGGAATAGATTATTTCAGACATTTTTAATGCTTAATCATGTGATGATGATTAAATTCCATGTTGTGCATCAGAGCCAGTAAAAACAAATAAAATAGACAATATCCATACTGATAGTTTTTCTTCATTGGGTAATTTACAAGGAAAAAATCCATCTTAAAGTTTACAGACAGCTGCTAGTTGCCTTTGTGTGGGCACAGTAAACTCAAGTTAAAAAGTCTGGTCTTTATGTCGACTAGTAAAGCTATAAAGGCATCACAGCATGCTTTCTTGTTTTCAGGCACATAAACTATCCAACTGGTTGGCTTCTAATAATGCTAACTAAAAGTGGCAAGGGACTAAAAGTGGGGACTCATTTACATTACATTTACATTTGAAAACAACCTGTATTTCCTCAAATAGCGACTGGCCTTTTTTGCCTCAGCTGCTAAAACAAACTCAACACTTACTGTATGTGTCCAAAATAAAAGCCCTCTAGTGTTTCAGTGAACAGAAACCTATAACTCCTTCACAAGACTAAACAGGAGTATGAACCTGCTCTTTTTACAAACAAGTTACAACATGATAAATATCTGAACCATTCATACAGTCAGTGTGATCAATTTTTCGATGTATATGAACCTATAATGCTCATGTCCAACTCTATATTCCTATTCTTGTACTCTATTAGAGCAGCTTTGCAAGACTTACACTTCAGAAATAATCCTCATTTATTTCTTACAGGGCCTTCATGCAGTTCATCTGTTCTCCTTTGTCTGCAACAAGTCAGTTTAGCTTCTCTCTCTTTAAGCAAACCTTCACTCCATTGGCTTTCCCTTGTAAACAGCAGATGGGTGGGGCTGGTGCGCTCATAGCCAAAGTTGTTTTGCTGAGATGATCACATAGTGATATCCCTGCTCTATGACATCATACAAAGCCAAGAATAGAAAAAACTGTCTTAAGCCGTGCATTTTGAGCAATCTGAAGCCTGAGCTTTTGGCTTACAGGGATTACTTTTAATTATTCAGTCATTATTAAAAACTTCGGACATGTTTAATCAGCATTCACCACTGTAACAATAAAAATAAGAAAAACAAGAAAACACATTTAGCAATAAAGCATTAGGTCCACTTTAACAGATGTAAATTTTACACTGTAGGAACAGTGATTATATAACCTTAGAAACAAGTCGTCACTTTACTGTGCAAGAGCCCATCACAGTTGCACTACTGTACTTAAATAAGCAACGCAACACCGCTGCATTTACATTAATACATTTTCTAACAGCTGCATTACATGAGAACAAGCATCACTGTCCCTCTTGGGCCCAGTTCCATTTAACTTTTATTCAGACTCATTTTAGAGATTATTGCTATCAGCAATCTGGGACACAATAATGAGTTTGCAGTGTTACATCATGTTCCATATGCATGGAAATAGAACTGGAAAATGAGGGACACTGTTTAATATCTAGAGCTCTTTATACCAAATAGAACAACGGGAAATCTTTAATATTAATATCTCATACTGGAAGTCCTAAAACAAGATAAAGTGTAAACTAACTTTAAACTGAATTTATTAGTCTTCTTATCCTAGACAGCAGCATCTCCTAAGCGACCTCCAAAACCAGATAAAAGATGAGTCAGGGTATGTCAATAATATCCATAAAATGAGTTTTCTTATCTGAGCTGTGCCTTTTTTATAAATTCAACACATTATAAAGTATAAATAATGAGTCTTGATGCCTACTTATTTGATGGAAACCACATAGCAGCATAGTCAGGTACTCTGCTTTTTGACATTTCTGAGCATTGGGAAAATGTGCTCATTTAGTTGTCAATATTCTCTTAAATATATACTGGTGTGTTTAACAGGAACCCCTTAAAAATGATTCTAGTAGTAGTTAATTAAGGCAGAGACAAAAACGGTAAAAACATCATCTTTAACCTAAAAAACATTTCAAAGAAAGGTAGTTATTGTTAAGACACTTTAAATACTTTATATTGTAAAAATCTACAAATTTAGATCATCTTTCTTTTTTGTCATCTCTTTTTGGCAAGTTTCATTTTCTTTCATTTCTACATATCAGAATTGCATCATTCTGGCCGAGTGAGCATTACAGCCATCAAACCAAACATTAAATACATGCAATAAAGGCATAAAACTACTAAATTTGTAATGGTTATCCTTTTATTTTGTGCACACATTGCATTTAACATAGGGCTAGAAAGTGTGCAAGTAATAAGATTGTCTCAGCTGGCAGTGAAGCCCAAATTGGAGCATGCTTTGTGAATAACAATGCTTAAATAAATGCAATATCTACAAAAATAAATGCGCCAAAGGCCTAAGATGCAAGGGATGAAACTGAAGAACATCTGAGTTATGGACCTAGAGATGTTTTGATTTCAGCTGGGTTGAGGTTAAAATACATTATTAAACCTGTTATTTTGTACTCAGTGAATTTTTTGAACTGATTTCACATGCAGCTAGTTATGTTATGGTTAAATTTCTATCTGTAAAAACATCCAAAAGTTAGGGACACTAATGTCATGTTAAAAAGGTTTTCACAGGACTCAATGCAGTGAAAAACTAAGTACACCTTATGATAGCTTTTAACTGTTTTCTGTATGACTTTATCAGTTTTTCACATTGCTGTAGAGAAAGTCTGATCCACTCTTCTTTACTATATTGCTTCAGTTCATTCATTTTTGCGCAGCACTCTTAAAGTCCTGCACAGCATTTCTTTATTTTCTTTTTCAGCCACTCTGCTGTAGGTTTGCCAGTGTGCTTGGGATCATTCTCCTGATGCATGACCCAGTTCTGGCCAAGCTTCAGCTGTCAGACAGATGGCCTCACATTTGACTCTAGAATACTTTGGCATACAAATGAGTTCATCGTCAACTCAATGACTACAAAGTGTCCAGGTCCCGTGACTGTAAAACAAGCCCATCAGCCCTCCACCACTGTGCATGACAGTTGGTATGAGGTGTTTGTGCTGATATGCTGTGTTTGTTTGGCACTGTGCATTGTGGTCAAACATCTCCACTTTGGTCTTGTCTGTCCAAAGGACATGGTTCCAGAAGACTTGTAGTTTGTTTAGACGTAACTTTCCACACCTAAGCCATGCGGTCATCTTCTTTTCAGAGAGAAGAGGCTTACTCCTGGCAACTCTTTCCAACAAGTCATATTTGTTCAGTCTTTTTTTAATTGTACTGCGATAACTAAGTAAGACCTGTGCAGTCTGACATGTAGCTCTTGGGGTTTTTTGTTGTTGTTTTTTTTTGCAATTTCTCTGAGCATTGCACAACCTAGCTTTGGAGAGAATTTGCTTGGATGTCCACTCCTGGAAAGACTGCGGTGTTGTGTTAACACACACCTGAATGCTCTAGACCAGCAAACTGCCATAACTTCTGCTTTTATAGAGGTGATCACACTTCATGAAAGTAAACCAGCCACAGGGGCCCACAAGCCAGTGTAGTCCTAGTGCCGGTCCCAAGTCCGGGTAAATGGTGAGGGTTGCGCCAGGAAGGGCATCCGGCGTAAAAACTTTGCCAAATCAAATATGCGGATTCATAATACGACTTCCATACCGGATCGGTCGCGGCCTGGGTTAACAAAGACCGCCTCCGGTGCCGTTAGCCAACAGGGTGCCGGTGGAAACTATGCTACTGTTGGCTGAAGACCAAGGAGGGGGAGAGGGGGAAAGCGTGTTAGGAGGCAGAGAGAGAGAAGGAAGGTAGATATATTGTGTGTGCAAGAAACCAGGTGGAGGGGAAGCAAGGCTAGGAACATCGGAGGTGGATTCAAACTGTTCTACTATGGTGTAGGTAGGAAGAGAAATGGAGTAGGG
>VUQH01032894.1:0-10529 GCA_015106775.1 Etroplus canarensis | reverse complement strand
GGCATCACTATCAAGACTACAATGCCATCACTGTGCTGTGAAATGTTTCCCTCTGCTGGATGACACGTACACACACACACACACACACACACACACACACACACACACCTACACACACACGGAAAACACAAATAATAAAGACCTCATTTTACAGAGCACAGGTACGTAAATCCAAACGTATTTGAAAGCACACACATGCACAAGCACACTTATACCCCCTACTTGTTACGGTCCGTTCCTTCCCCTTAGTCCACTTTCTAACACTGAAACTGTAAGATATTGTACATAGTTCTTTTTTGTATTGAGAGTGTGATTTTTACACGCGCATCACCAACACTCTGTTTAGAGATTGGAGGAAAAAATTGTGTTTAAAAACGAAGATGGAGAACACGTGTGAACATGCTGAACCACTCTGAGCCAGCGCTGAATCGCTTGGGAGGTACTCAGATGATTCACTTTTCATTTCAAACTACCGTGTCTGCCCACTGGACCGAACACAGCTGAATTAGAAGAGTCATTTTGCTCTCAGTTCAGACGCTGCGTGATCGTGACTTTCTAAATTTGATGATTCCCTTTCACTTTCCTCCTCACGTTGCAACCAGATCTTTCGACACATAAAAAAAGCTAGGCTAAGGCTAGCTAACAAGGCTTCAGATCAAGCTGTGAACACACCATTGGCATATTACCACATTATAATGTTGACCTGACTAATGTGTTACTCAACAGTTGTCACCTTCCACGCTCAATTTAACTACTACCAGGTGAATGGACATATTTGAGACATGTATTTCGGCTAACTGTTACGTGGCTTTTTAGCTGCTACCGTGTTCACCAGCCAGCTGTGAACTTGGTCTATCTGTGGTCGCTATCTACTCATAGTGCTGGGTAGGAAGTGTTCCGGGTTATCAAAGATTTCCCCACTGGGAATACACTCACTGTCCACTTTATTAGGTACACCTGATCGCACTAAGGCGTTCCCAAGCCAGTCGAGAGATGTAATGTTCTCCAGCGCACCCTGGGTCTACCCAGGGCCCCTCTTCTGAAAGTATGTGCTCGGAACACCTCACCTAGGAGGTGCCCAGGGGGCTTCCTGGGCAGATGCCTGAACCACCTCAGCTGACTCCTTTCATTGTAGAGGAGTAGCGGTTCTACTCTGAGCCCTGCCAGAATGACTGAGCTCCTCACCCTATCTCTAAGGGTAAGCCCAGACACCCTTCAATGGAAACTCATTTCGGCTACTTGTATCCTAGATCTCGTTCTTTTCATCACTACTCAGAGCGTGTGACCATCTAGATAAGGGTAGGGACATAGCTCAGCTAGTAAATCAAAAGATTCACTTTCAAGCTCAGCTCTCTTTCACCATAACAGACCTGTCAGCTGCTTCTTAATGCAAATCTGATCAGCAAATCTCACAGCAGCAATTCGATGAATTTAGGCATGTAGACATGGTCAAAATGACCTGTTGAAGTTCAAAAGCAGCGTTAGAATGAGGAAGAAAGGTGACTTAAGTGACTTTGAATGTGCCGTAGTTGTTGATGCCAGACAGGCTGGTCTGAGTATTTCAGAAACCGCTGAGCTACTGGGATTTTCCCACACAACCATCTCTAAGGTTTACAGAGAATGGTTCAAAAAAAGAGAAAATATCCAGTGAGAGGCAAAAATGCCTTGTTTATGCTAGAAGTTAGAAGAGAATGACCAGAATGCTTCAAGCAATAGAAAGGCAGCAGTAACTCAAAATAGTCACTCCTCACAGCCAAGGTATACAGAGGAGCATCTCTGAATGCACAACACATTGAACCTTGAAGCAGATGGGCTGGAACACCAGAAGACCACACTGAGTGCCGCTCCCATCAGCTAAGAACAGGAAACTGAGAATACAGTTTACAAAGCATGGAGCCATCCCGCCTTGTATCAACAGTTCAGGTTGTTTCTGGTGTTCCAATGCTGTGGGCAATATTTTCATTCGACACTTTGGGCCCCTCAGTATCATTTGAGTATTGTGTAAATATCACAGCCTAACTGGGTAGGTTGCTGTTGTTGTTGATCATGTCCATCCCTTTATGACCACAGTGTACCCATCTTCTGATAGCTGCATCAAGCAAGATAATGCACCATGTCAAAAAGCTCAAATCATCCCAAACTGGCTTATTGACCATAACAGCGAGTTCACTGTGCTCAAATGGCCTCCACAGTCAGGAGATCTCAGTCAAATAGAGACCCTTTGGGATGTGGTGGGACAGGAGATCCTCATTATAGATGTGCAGCCGACAAATCGTCAGTGACTATGTGATGCTATCATGTCAACATCAAAATCTCTGAGGAATGTTTCCGGCACCTTGTTTAATCTATGCCATGAAGAACTGAGGCAATTCCGAAGGCAAAAGGAGATCCAACCCAGTGGCATGGTGTATCTAATGAAGTGGCCAGTGAGTGTAAACATCTTGCTTTTAAGTTTAGCCTGTCAACAGTTCGTGTGTTTCTGCAAGCTGCTTTGCAACCCAATCCCACAATAGCTCTTTCTTTCATGTTGTAAATGATCTAAAAATTGCCAAGGCTGTTATCACTACTACCTGCTATGCTCTGGCGTGAAAGAACAGGGAGGCCCCCGAGCAAAGCTACAGCACCAGATATAAATAAAAATCTTGTTTTGACTACAGCGGTCTTGACTTAAATGAAGTTAAAGCTGCAGGCCATAAAGTAAAAGCAATAAGCTAAGATTGCATTTGAAGCTTAAAAGGCTTCATAGCAAAGAGAAAAAGTAGAGCTGAGTGATATTTTTCGGTCATTTTTTGTTTTTGGCCCTTTGACTTTTACACACTGTAATTTGATGCTTTTTTAACTTAAATAAAATGAGATTTTCTATTGTGTTGTCACATCTGCCATCCGATAATGTTACTTCTTTTAAGGCTCGAGCTTACAAGAGTCCGTTAACAGTATTAAGTGATATCAGTGTTCATGGCTTATTTCTCTCAGAAAAGCATCACTAAATCCTGCTTTGCCATCTGTGTTTTATTTTTTGTGAGCTTTTCTTATGTTAGCTTGACTGACAGTGCATGTGGCTTTCTCAGATGACATTTCTGTTGTGACAGCAAAAAAGGAAATACATTCTGTTCACCTTGTTTTTAAACTTGTCCTCAGCTCCATCAAAAAATCGAAAAATTTTGGAACACTGTAAAATCCAGCAGCCAGTAGGTTTTGTTTTCATTATAACTTCTACTAAAGCAGGGCCATGTGGTACTTTGACCACTGAGAATATGTGCTGAAATACCCTGACATATTTCCCAGTGGTTGCTAGGCTTTATCATCATCAACGTCTTGTACTTGTGAGAAGTTTAATTTCACTGTTTGAGGAAAAAAATCATAAAAACTGTGACATTTTGGAGGCTCAGAGATCCAGGGCTACTTATACCACATACTGTACCTGCAAATTTGTGAAGCTGAGTCAGACATGTGACCTTTGCTGCATGATGTCCCTTTGTTTCCTGTTTTTCCTCATTGCTTTCCAGTCTTCAGTGTCCTGGTGAATCAGAAATGCCTTAAGATAATCTTAATGGGGAAAAAAAAAATGTAATGAAGGTATTTTCAAAACAGTGACTGGCTGTAATTCTTTTTGCGAGCGCGAGTTTGTCATTTGTGTAAAATCTCTCAACGGATGTGATCAGAATTGCACAAATGAGACACAGACAAATGCAAAGTGAAACCCCTTCCATGAAGACTTAGTTTCTCCTCTGGTTCAACTGTCAAAACCACAGTTTTATTTCCCTGTAAAGTCTTTAATAACACATGTTTTAAATCAAAAAACAACACGCTGCAGTTGACTGACATGTGAATAAAAAGCACCAGTTTCCTTCAGATCTGCTACTCAGAGGCAGGGCCACGTTTCCTTTGATCCCATTGCAGCAAACCTTCTGTTTTGTAAAGATTTGTGTGATGCGAACAATAAATGGATATTGAAATAAGAAACTCAGTCTGTGTCACTCTGCACTGTTTGTTGTTTGTTGCATTGTTTCCCTTTTTTTCACAGAGCTATTGGTTGTGATTTTGTGTGTTGGTGTGTCTGTGAGCTGCATCTTGTGTGTGCACAGGATGCCTTTGTGGACTTTTTTATCCAATAAGAATTCAGATTAAGCCCATCATCAGAGCACTTGGTAGCAATCCTTGTTCAATATTGTTTCTCAGCATTATGGGCCTTTGAAAATTACATTTATTATCTTCTTCTTCTTTCAGCTGCTCCCTTTAGGGTTGGCACAGTACATCATGTGCCTCCATCTCTCTCTGTCCCCTACATCCTCTTCTGTCATGGCGTTCTGCATGTCCTCCTTCGCTACATCCATAAACCTCCTCTGTGGTTTTTCTCTTTTCCTCCTGCCTGCAGCTCCATCTTCAACATTCTTTGTCCAATATATCCATTATCCCTACTCTGCACATGTCCAAACCATCTGAACCTTGTCACTCTGACTTTGTCTCTAAACTGCTCCACCTGAGCTGTCCCTCTGATGTACGTATTTTTAATTCTGTCCTTTGTTAGCATTGTTGACTCACTACCATCCTATAAACCTTCCCTTCCACCCTTGCTGTTATTCTTCTGTCAAATAGCACCGTTGATACTCATCTCCACCCTGCCTGCACTATCTTCTTCACTTCCCTTTGCACTGTCATATATATTCTGTCTTGCTTCTAATGACTTTCATTCCTCTTCTCTCCACTGCATACCTCCAACTCTCCAGGCTCTCTGATCGCTACTCTCACTACAGATCACAGTGTTGTCTGTTAACATTATAATCCATGGAGACTCCTGCCTGATTTAAGCTGTCAAACTGTCCATCACTACTGCAAACAAGAACAGGCTCTGATGTAATCCCACCACCTTGAACCTATCCGTCACTTTTACCACACACCTCACCACTATCTCGTGTCCTCACATCAAAAAACAACAATGTTTTGATTCTAAATGAGGCTTTAGACTCAGTAATGTAAATTAACCAAACAGATAATTTCTCTTATAGATGAAAGAGACCAAAGTTTGAGAACTACTAGTTAATGCCAAAGATGCTGTGGTTTATAAGCTCAATTCGGTTTTTTTAACATTGTGGACTGGCCATCAGAATCACCAGACACTTCTTGGTGGCCTGAGGCTTATTTTGGCATGTCACAAACTTCAGCTGCAATATTGCAAAAGCAGGAACAAGCTAAAAAAAATGTCTCATAATCTGTGCATCAGTCATGATTCTTCTCACTCATCTCAATAAACTGTTTGCTCTTGCCAAAGCTACTAGGCACACCCTAAAGATGTCTAGGATGTGTACATGCAGCCTGTCCCTTTTCCTCTGCGAGGCATGTAATCTCTACTGTATGTGCTTCTCTACACATGTTAGACAAGTCCCCTGTAGAATGAATGATCAAAGGAAAATTTAGAAGAGAGAAAATTTAAAAAAAAAAGAGAGATGCAGCTACATGCTAAAGTGCCAGTCAGAAACAAAGTCAGTGAAAAACACTAAACATACTATATGACATTGTCTGCAGCTCACTGGTGGCTTGCAGTGTTCTAGCTAATGTTTATTTTCAGTGTGTGTGCGTGTGTGTTTGAGAAGTTTTCAGACACTTTTGATCTGTGATGTATTGGGATTATTTAGTATTCAGACCAGCCTGTCTGGGCCCAAAACACATGCCACATTCAAAGTCACTAAAATCACCTTTCTTCTCTATTCTGATGCTTGTTTTGAACTTCAGCAGGTCATTTCTGACTATGTCTAACCACCTAAATGCAATGAGTTGTTACCATGGGATTGGCTAATATTTATAGTTACAAGCAGCTGAACAGGTATACCTAATAAAGTGGCCAGTGACTGTATTTAATACTAGGCCATCATGCAGCACCTCATTGTCTGAAACAAGATGTTTTAGCTCGTCTTCCTTTGACGTCACCTTCCCTTTAAGCCATATTTCTTCTAATTGGCTGCCCCATGGAAACAGAAGGTTGAAACAGCAGGTGGGTGGAGCTTGTGCTACTCAGCCAAAGTTGAGAGCCTGACATGACCATAATGAGGATATCCACTCACTGACATCTACAACGAATAGAAAAACCTCAATATTTCAAACCTTTTCTATTTTTAATGTGTACACCCACCTTAAGTTACTGGCACACATTAGTAGTTTATCATCACATTAACAGAAGTAAAGTTGAGCCAGGAGGTGAAAATTGACGCATCAAAGGCTGAGCTGTTCAGGCTTCTATTCTTTTTCATGCAGTCTTACACTTGATAATGACATCATCAGGGACATGCTGCTCCAACTGTTCTACCAGGCTGCTCTCTGCGTGACTGCTAAACTGGTAAGTTTGCAAAGTTTTCCTTTAAGACCTACAGCACGACCCTTAAAATTAGAAAATTTAAAAATAACTGAAAAATATGCAAATATTCAGCATAAAGACACAGTTTGCTCAAGTTGAGGAACCATATGGAATGACAGGCTCAGTACTGCCATCATGTGGTGCAAAGAGCTCCCACCTACCACCTGCCTGAGATGGTTATGGTGGACATTTATATCCTGGAAGAATATGAAGAGAAATTGTAAGAATCTGGCATCATTATTTTTCAAGCTCATTTTTAAAGGTATTTTTACTCAATTAAACTCTTTGGTAATGAATGGAATAACAGAAAGTTAGAATTCTGACATTCACGTCACTTTTGCAGGAAAACATTAAACAAAATCGCATGAAATCTGAAGAAATACAAGGGTATTCCCAATTTTTCTTTGCTCACTGTTAGGAACACCTTACTGATCACGTTTGAGAGAATATGCATTTGCAGGTTAAATCCACAAGATGGCAATGTATGTCATAGACATATAAATGTTAAGCAAGGGAGTGCAGAGGAGCTTCTAACAAAGCATTCATCTTTCAGACATGAAGAGATATCTCAAGCTGTGTCGTGAAATGAAAGGAACAATCAAACTTTCTAATGAGAAGATCTGCACCTGTGTACGTTAATGAGTCATAATGACATCCATTTTCTTAATGTCACAGATAATGGTAAGAATTACTTATACATCAGCGCCTGCACGCCTGCCACTCTGCATGCATGATTTGCACAGCGAGTGCCTTTGACTGATTTTGGGAATTCGCGCCCATAAAACACAGAACACTATCCATGAAAGGCTGATCAAAGAAACCTTACAGTACAGCTGACACTAATTGCAGCCAGCTCAATTCTCAAGACTTTAGAGAGATGCACCTGCAATTCCTAAAAAACCTCTGCTTGACTGAATTTAAACGACTACCAAACATCCCAGTCAGAGAGGTTCAAAGGATGACGTTGTTTCCTTGGTGAAATCCCACCTGCAGCAGCTTTCTGCCTCTTTTTTTATGCCCATGCAGGCCTCATTAGTGTGGGCAGCACAACTCCCTCTGTTAGTTCGCTGGGAATTTTAATTCCACTGTCTTCTCCTCTGCATTCCAGTCACAAGGGGTTTCTCGTAATTTTAGGTAATTTTATTTTCAACCAGAAAGCTCTTCTGGGTTTGAAGGTAAACGTGATCAGGGTGACCAAATCTTTTAATACCAACACAGAGCTGAGTGGTTTACATGCAGGGATGAGGGTGCAGTGAAAGAAGACTGGGGAATATACAGTAAGATATTTCTTGGAGAGAAATGCTTTTGTGTAAGTGGAGAAGACAAAGGCTGGAGCTACCATTTTACTTCTTACTTTTTCTAGGATTGCAGTGATTTTTATACTTTTTTTTATCCATTTGAGTTTGATTGATATAATCAATATCTTTCAATTAAACAGAAAGAAAATATATTAAAATTCTAAGCTAAAGCAAACACACATGTTATACAATGGAAATGTATCTTTGGCTGCTCCCTTGCATTTTCCCCAAGGGGTCACTACAGTGGATTAATCTACATCGGTAATTTGGCAGAGGTTTTATGCCAGATGCCCTTCCTGACACAACCTTCTATGGTGAGAGGGGCTTGTGTCCCCACCTAGAATCAAACCAGGGACGTGTTGCTTTTAAAACAAATGTGTAAACCACTACTCTACTGGGCCACCACACATGTCATACGCTATATAGACAAAAGTATCGGGCCCCACCTCTTAGTCATTAAATTCAGGGTATCATTCAGTCCTGTTGCCAGTGTCCCTATAGCGTGGTGGTTTACACATTTGCCTTGCAAGCGAAAAGTCCCAGGTTAGATTCCAGGTGGGGACGTAAGTCCTCCTCACCGTGGAGCAACCACCATCAGGAAGGGCAACACCTCTGCCAAATTACCAGTGCAGCAACCCACTGGGGTGAATAGAAGGTTCATTTTTTTATTTAGTCCCATTGCCACAGGTTATAAAATTGGTCTCCGATCCAAGCAGTCTGCCCTTACAAACATTTGTGAATGAATAAGTTGTTCTAAAGAGCTCAATAAATTCCGGTATAGTATTGTAATGGGCTGCCACCTTTGCAACAAGTCAGTTCATGAAATTTCTTCCTCCATTAATATTCCACTATCAACTGAAGTGATGGAAAAGTGGAAGCATTTAGGAACAACTCCGCCACAATGTGGCAGACCATGTAAAGTTAAAGAGCGAGGTTGCCGAATGCTGAGGTGGATACTGCATAAAAGTCGCCAAGTTCCAGCTCTTCTCTGACATCAGCATCAACACAAAAAGCCTTACATTGCTAGATATAATGCAAAGGAGTGGTGCACAGCAAAAACAGTTTGCTGTGGAAAAACTTGACTGACCCTGACCTCAACACCATCCAACACCTTTAGGATGAATTAGGATGGAGACTGAGTCAGCTCTTCTGGATGAAGGGGGAAAAAAAACCACTCCAAAATCTTCCCAGAAAGCCTTTCAAGAAGAAATGGGGGACCAACATCATATTAATGCCTATGAATTTAGAATGAGATGTCACAATACCTCCTGCAGGTGTAATGTGTAGGTGTCCCAATACTTTTGTCCCTATAGCATAGCATAGCAAAGCTGTAAGTAAAGTAAAAACCCTGTCTGATGTCTTTATCTCTGTCCTAATTCGATAAAACTGGACAGTCAAGTCACACGTGGCCAAGTGGACCAATGACCTGACTCAGCAGATGATCGCAACTGATGGATAATCAGCATTTATTCATTTATTACATTTATTCATTTTATTGTACATTCATTGTGTTGTAAATGTATTCATTCAACAGGCTGTGAGACTTTGAATTTAACCACATGTGTGAGCAGTTTGCACAGGGCTAAGAGATCCTTCAAGAGTCTTTCACTTTGCAAAACCTAAAAACCAAAGCACTTGACACAACATGACACAATCATGTAAATTATGGGAGATGATCAGTGAAATACTCAAAATATTTGCAGTGACACACACACACACACACACACACATATATATATATATATATATACATATACACATACACACACTGCTACTTCCTCATTGCACCACATTTTTTAACAGTCCTAAGTGTCTTAAAGCAATAGAGGATAGCATTTCACTCCTGAGATGTTCTCACAAAGATTGTGCTGTGTTAAATTTAACCCTATAAAGCCATCTTTATTGTACCTACATATTATTTTCAAGATTGCACACTTCTCTTGTATACTATATGACATTGTCTGCAGCTCACTGGTGGATTATTTTTTTAAAATGTATCAGACCAGTGCTTGATGTGTGTAGATAATTCTTCTTAAAGCATATATTTGCATATTTATCTGTGGCCATCACTGGCTCACTTACTATCAGGAAAGCTGAGCTTAGTACCAAGTGAAAAAGGTACCTTTAATTTTTTATTAATTTTTTAAATAAGTTTGACGTGGAAGAACTTTGTCATAATACTGGCTGTGTGGAAAGTGGAAGTCTTGTGGACCCAAATGCAGAATGCGGGAGACAAGGAAGGATACAAGAACAGAAGGTGAGCTTTATTGGCTGAGTGAGTATTAAACAAAACACAAGTTCAAAATCATATAACACAGGAGCACAGAACCAGGGGAACACACAAAGATGAACTGCACCACAATGGGCAGAAGGAAAACAGTGGTATAAATATAATTAGACTGATGACTGACAAGAAGGAAGGAGCAGAGCACAATCAGGGAATTGGAGGAGATGACAGGAAGTAAGCTAAGAACATGACACGAGAGAAAAAGTAAAACGGGAAATACCTACAGAACCAAACTAAACACAAACGAGAAAACTCACAAAGTGTCATGGTCCCGGGTTTTGTATTCCGGTTGTGTATGTTTTTTTAGTTTTGATTATGGCTTCTGAGTTTCTTCTCATGCACTGTTTTACTTTGTAACCAGTCACGTCCTGTGCATTGTGTTTAATTTTGCTTCCTGCCCCTGATTGTTGTCACCTGTCCTCCTCTACCTCCTGTTGCTCATTAGTGGTTAGTCTGTGTTGGCCTTTGGAATGAACTAGAACAGAGACTGTGAGCCATATCTTCTTGTCCAACATCAGTGTCTGACCTCACAAATTCTCTTCTGAATGAATGGGCAAAAATCCCCACAGACACACTCCAAAATCTTGTAGAAAGC
>VUQH01032893.1:16750-43612 GCA_015106775.1 Etroplus canarensis | reverse complement strand
GGCAGTGCTATGATCTGGAGGTTGCTGCAGTTGGTCAGGTCTAGGTTCAGCAACAGTATGTGCTCAATGAATGAGGTCAGCTGACTACCTGAATATACTGAATGACCAGGTTATTCCATCAATGGATTTTTTCTTCCCTGATGGCACGGGCATATTCCAAGATGACAATGCCAGGAGTCATCGGGCTCAAAGGGCTCAAAGAGTGGTTCAGGGAGCATGAGACATCATTTTCACACATGGATTGGCCACAACAGAGTCCAGACCTTAACCCCACTGAGAATCTTTGGGATGTGCTGGAGAAGGCTTTGCACAGCGGTCAGACTCTACCATCATCAGTGTAAGATCTTGGTGAAAAATTAATGCAACACTAGATGGAAATAAATCTTGTGACATTGCAGAAGCTTATCGAAACAATGCCACAGTGAATGCCTGCCGTAATCAAAGCTAAAGGCGGTCCAAATATTAAGAGTGTGTGACCTCTTTATTTGGTGGCGACTTTTTTGTTGGCCAGGCAGTGTATTTTCCCTGCAACATGTGTGTTAGAGCCCAGTCACCCCGTAGCATGTTTTTCCCTGTCAGGCTTCTCTGTGTGTGTTTTTGCTCCGTCTGTATCTGCTGTTCCGCCAGTGCTTATGTCTCCGTCTGTGTCTGAAGCCCCGACTCTTGTCTGTGTGTCCGCCCCCAGCTGTAGAGGTTCATACCTCCCTCTCAGCTACTGTAGCGCCTTCCTTGTCAGCGGCCGAGATGTCTCTCCCTCTAGTTGATGCAGAGGTTCATCCCTTGCACCCAGCTGCAGTGGCATTTCCTGTGCCTGCTGCCATAGTGGGTTTAGTGGCGAATCTGGGGGTTGCGACTATGTTGCCACTGCCCGTGTCAGCTGCCCAAGTGTCTACATCAGTGTCTGCGTCCTCTGAGTTTACGTCTGAGTCTTTGCCTGTGTCTGCAACTAAGCCAGCAGCTGTAGTGTTTGCGTCACAGTCTCCTGTCTTTGTGTCCCCTTCCAAGTTTGAAACTGTATCCTCAGTTATGGTTCCTATGCTCCCGATTCTTGTCTCTGTCTTTCCCACCACACACACACTCCTCTCTCACCTCTACACTCCAGTTCCGAATGTGGCTCCCTGGCTCCATCAGCACCTCCGGTGGGCTCCACATCAGCTCCAGGTGAGAGGACTTAACCACCGACATCGGTGGTCTCCTGGACTCAGTTTTCAGCCACGAGGGAGGTGGTCTCTTCACCGGCCACCTCCCCGGCCACCTGAGGGGTGGCCTCTGCCTTCGGCCGCCAGAGGGGCGGTCTTCCGGCCTCTATCCTCGGCCCCCAGAGAAGTGGCCTCCATCCTCCCTTCGTCAGTCTCCAGGAAGGAGGCCTCAGGACTGTTTTTGGCCTTGTGCCCTGAACTGTTGGGTTTTTTAGGTTTTGTTCTTTGAGAATGCTGGACTTCTACCCCTCTGAGTTCATGAAGCCTTTTGTTTTGTTTGCTTTGGACTTCGGGACTACATCAACCTCTACCCAGGTGGCCTCTGAATTTTTGGACTCCTGTTATGTATTTGGTTTTTGCTCCTAGGTTTTGTTTGTTTTTTGCCCTCCATTCCAGGCCCCCTCCTCCCACCCATGTCAGGTTGCCCTTGTTTAGTTTTGTTAGGGACGTCAGGAGCCGTCCCTTGGGGGGGGGGTACTGTCAGGGTTTTTAGTTCTGTATATGGTTTTGAGTTTTCTGTTAATTTTTTTTAAAGTATTTCCTTAGTTTAGTTTTGGATATGTCTCCCTGTCTGTTTTCCTGTCCTTCGTCAAGTTTGTGCTCATGTCATGTTCTGTATGTATTCTGTTTCCTGTTTTACTCTGAAACCTGTTTAGTCTTGTGCTTTGTGTTGAGTTTTACTTCCTGCCCTTGATTGTTGCCACCTGTGCTCCTCTCCCTCCTGCCTCTCATTAGCTCGTTAGTCTTTGTGCATTTAGATTCTGTGTCTCTTCACTTCTGTGTCATATCCTCAAAGTCATTTGGTGTTTTTCCTGTTGTGAGTGTTTTGTTCCTGTCTGTTTCATTTTGGATTTATGACCTTGGACTATGTAACCCCCTTTTGGGTGAGTGGCTAAATAAAGCCTTCTCAGTTAATCAGTCTGTCTCTGAGTCTGCATCTTGGGTCCACATCCCTGCACTCTCTCCTGCGAAACCTGACATATGGAATAAATTACAAAGCATTTCCTGTTTTGCAGGTGTTCATTTTTAATAAATAAATTTAATGGTGGTGGTTAACATGGATCCTGCAGCATGGTCTATTTTTGCCCCTTTTGTTCATTAGAACAAACTGAGATGGGAACTGCTACTTGATGACCGCAAACAACTGTCAGCACTAAATCTGTTTTGTGCTGAGCAGGTATCATATTAATCTGAATAGATGCGTTTTTATGAGTGGGTTCAATATGATTAAAGACGTGATTATAACGTTTTTATAGAAGAACAGAAGAATCGGACCTAAAGTCAAGTTAAAGCAGCTTAGATGTGTGGAAAGGGCTGTTAGTTTTCAGTGGGTTTGACAGCATGAGCAACAGTTACACGTCATATGTAGTTTGTTTCAATATTAATATTATTTACTATGGCAATGACACTGCTAACATGCGAAAATGTGTAGCTGTATAAAGTATTTATACAAAGAATGTTTTCAAATTTCACATGTAATCTAACTAATCAGTTATCTCTGCATGTTTAGATAAAATTAAGGCAAAAAGTATAGACTAAAATACATAACAGAATATTTAATAAGTCCTTTGTACATGTGTTTAACAAAAATTGTGCTTACACTAAAAGAAGTTTTTTGTGGAAAAACGCCTTTTTGCTAAAAATTATGAATATTTTTTCTAATTATATCTACATTAGCTTTACTTAGCACAAAAGCTTGCAGACCTTTCAGAAATCTCACTTTTTAAAAAGATGTACCTTAAGTATGTTAATCACTAAAATGAAATGTAATTTCTTACATTTTCTCATAGTTATACATACTGAGAGTAACTGTAGTTTTCAAATCCAAAAGAAAAACTGAACAATCATGATGTGCAGAACATACACTATTGAAAGTAGTCTGAGAAGTCTCCCTGACCTGAAGGCCTAAAAACTGCGGTATTAATGTTATTATTGACCTATTTTTTTTCATCTCCTAAACAGCCTTGCATCATATTGGAAACCAATAAATAAGATCATTTTAAATAAATAAGAAGTTAGCAGACTACTTCAGGATGTAATTGAAAGTATATGCATGTACATTTGGTTATAATGTGCAACGCTCTGGGTATCATTATTTAATTTGTGTTTTTGTGGTTACATCAGAATAGCAAAAGGAAAAAATACAAAACATGAAGCTTTCTGCTTTTCTGCTGGGTGGCCCCAGAATCTAAGAAACTTAAAAAGGCCTGGGGTGTTCATGGGGGTTAACAGAGAGTTTTACTCATGCATTTCATTTAAGATCTCTTCCCTGAGCCCTGTTACTGTCCCATATGGTTCAAAGGGAAAAACAAAAAGAAGCTGCTCTCTCAACAACAGTAATACTAGGTTACTGTTGCAGTACAGTATTATTTTTGTCTTTGAGCTGTTAACAGCAGATGGATGGCAAGAGAGAGAGAAAAATATATCGTTTGAATGTCATGCACTAGACAACACTGCAAGGAACATTTCTAGTTTTAAGATTCACAGCCTAGAGCAGACTTCCTTTCTTACAGCTCACACAGTACAAATCTCTCAGAAACAAGGGTGTCTGACTGATCTGTCAAAAGCAAATGTCAATCTTTTTTGTCATCCACACTCGGGGTTCTCGCTTGCAAAAGGCCCTGAGGGAAGCTGAATCTCAGCCCACCACTTTCTTTCTCTCATCCTGCAGCCATACCATCACCAAAGCCAGGGAGGAAGTGTCACATCGAGCCACTGTGCCTCTGACAAGGCAAGGGGGAACAGAAACACTATTTACACAAACAAACTCGACATGCACACACAGAGACACACACCATGCCCTTGCAGGTTCCCATAAATATCCTACAAGATGCAACTTTCCCCATAAGCTACAAAACCCTCTCCCTCTTGCTCTCTCCTTCTTCAGTCCTCTTTTCAGACAGGTGCCTACGCAGCTGCCCATAAGCATCCCTTGGCATAGCAGCCTGTCTGTCCACTGACAACAAGCTCTGTCCTTCATTTTCAGTGTTCAGTTTATACACTCATATAATGCAAACAGCCAATAAAAGCCAAGGTGTCTACAGTCAGAGAAATAAAATCAAAAGCTTTCATGCTTTGCACAGTAAAGATGCTTATCTGTGGCACAAAGTGGTAATATACATATATATATATACACACACACACACACACACACACACACACACACACATCACACAATTACAGCCACTGCAGAATCCCACGTCCGCAAATACATAGCCAGCAGACCACAGAGGAAAGTATGAGTGTGGTTGAGAGGGGAGGGCCACTGTATATAAGATGAAAAAGCCCTATAAACATTTAAATATTTGCAATCACCAGCTGGCCCGTCTAGATAGTCTTCACATCCTGGTGTACTGCAGTGTCAAAACCTAACTGCACAGAGGATGTGCTCCTGTAAATATTTTGATTCAGCTCCATCATGTAGCGTACACACATCATGCTTCGACTTGCATCTTACATTGCCCATCTGATTTAAAACTCCAAAATTTATTTTTAGACTGAGAAGCAAGAATACAAGCTGGAGAATAAAAAGGGGATTTGAGAATGAAATAAATAAATAAGAAAATTCCCAGCAGTAGGCATAATGATGGGAAGCACTATGTTGATTTTTTTTTTTAAATCAAGCAGCTATTCAGGTCTCTGGCGAGGTACTTGCATTTGCTTACACAAGCAAAAGCTTTTGGTGGCATCTGCAGCTGCATTCATGCTTTACAGGTACACTGCAGGCTCTTCACACAGCTGCCTCTGGCAAAGTAAATCTGACTCCAGGTGCGCATTCCCCTCGACACTTCTTCAACAGCACCCTCACTACTACCAGAGCCAGTAGTACAAACATGATTCTTGCTTGATAATTATCCTTATACATGCAGCTTACACTCTTAACAATCAGAAGATACACTTTCCAGGGCCACAGATAACACTTTACACCATCCAGTAGTTGCTGTATCCATACCTCACCTTTGCTTCTTATTAGTATACTACCAATAACGTAACACCGCCTAAAAGCTGCCACACAACCTCCCACTCTAACATCTTCTACATATGCCAACTAAAAGAAAAAAAAGCTTTATGTTTTCCTTTCTCTGTTAGCAGGTAAGAAGAGACCTATAGCCCTTTATTCAACACTGCCATCTTTATTCTTTCAAATGGGATCAAAGACTAACTGGGATAATTCCTCCAAGCTCCAGGCTTTATCTTCTGAGCTGTACTGAGTGACAAGAAGAAGCTGTATTTTATCCCATGCTCTGTCACTGTTTTTCCCCATCTAGCATTGTACTGCTTGATTGTACTCTTATGAGTCACAGAACCGCACCTGCGCCCATGTGTTAAGTACTGACAAATAAAAGCCCAGCGTCCATTTACACAACAAAGAGATGTAACCCGCGAGGCAACCATTCTTTGCCTCCCTCCCTCTGTCTGACAAGACCTCAAATATATCACTTACTTTAGAGGAAGGCAGCACACGTTCCTGCTCCTGCCAGGGACAGCTCCCTCTCCCTCATGCTCTGACAAACTTCTTTTCAAATACAAATCCAGAAACAAAACACATGCCACCCTTTTATGTTCGGTGGCCTGTTCCATATTTAATTTCAGAGTAACAGCAGTAGAGGTGATGATTATCAAAGCTCTGCAAGGCAAATCCAGTCTCAGACTCCCTCACCAAAAGAAGAAAAGAAACCCCATCATTGTTTCAGGAAAGAAAATGTTGGATTTTGGTAAACCAGTTGCTTCTGACTGAAAAGGTAAACTCCTTGTCTTCTACTAGTTCTTAGAATTTAAGGCAAAGCTTAATAAAAACCTTTCCCGATACAGGGTTTTTAACAATGAACGTCTGACTTAGTGATTTATGCATATTAATGAATTCTAACACCCCCTGTCTAAGGGAATACAAGCTGAGCTCCACACTTCTCTGCATCCTAATGGTTTCTGCTCCACCGGGATCATTACCAATAGAAATTTCAGATATTCTGTGCTATTAATCTCTGTCTGTCCTCCTGTTCGGCTACGTAATGACTAATTAAACATCAAAAGAGCAGGGCTGGGGATCCGCTCTGACAGCCTCTCTTTCTCCCAGGAGAGGCTGTGAGGAGCCTAGACTGTGACAGGGCAGCACTGAAAATCAATCACCTCAAGGTCCACATGTGTATACACACACATACACACACTCACATGACACCAGAAAAATCTAAAGAAAGACGCTGCCTACAGAGCATGTAAACAACAAACATTTATAAGTCAAAATCAAACAGGCACCACTGGAGTCACTGCTGAACAAAGCCCATAAAAACAACACAATTTCAATCCAAGAATTGTGGTGAGGATGTCAAGAGTGCTCTGTGTACAACTGTGAAAACAGAGGGTGTATAAGTAGCAAAGATCTGTGTGTTTGAGTGTGTGTTTGTTTAGGTGAGCTCACTGTGAAATCTATTTATATGAGAGGTAGATGATCTTCCACTCACAGATGAAGGCAGGCCAGGAGGGACCTTGCGAACCTTTTTTGTTTGGAGAGGATCTGTGGAAAGATGAAAGCACATCTATTCATTCAAAGGCAAAAAAGAGGCAAGTGTGCATAAGCCACAAGTCACTAACAAAATCCTAACAAAAATATTTTTACCCCAAAAGAACAAAAAAAAAACTAAATACACTCATACATGACATCTAAGAGTACTATGCCGATACTTGTTTTTTTCCCAGCATAAACACAGTGCCCTTTCAGTGACGTTGACCTGCAATGTTACAATCCTTATCAAGGCCAGTGAACACCCAAAGTAGGGTGTGCTAATATCAGGGCTGTCAACACATTATAATTCGAGATAAACAATCAAATGTGGACCTATTACAGTTCTGTATTTCTAATTAACTGTTATATTTTTTTAGTTTCAAATCTTTTGATTTCAATTAAGTTTAGTTTCTGGAGTGAATTTGCTTATTTTAATTCAGTTTTTATTGTTTAACCAGAACGTCAATTATGTAGTAGCTCACCTGGCTCACAATCCATCACAATTTACAGATTACTGTAATGTGTGAAGAACAGAAAGGCAGTGATAAGTTTTCTTTCAACTGTTTGGCTGTATTGTACAAACTAATGAGAATTAAAATCCACTGAGAAGTCAAGGAGGCTCACAAACAGTCATATCCAGGATAATGGCCCCGGTTGTTGACAAGTCCCTAACCTAGCCTAAGACATTATTATGCAATTAATAAATTTAATGACTGCATTTATGTATAGATAGCAGAGGGGCACACCCAAACACCAATTTTATGAACACTACATTAGGAGTTGAGAGTCTTGTGAAAACAGAAAAGTCCCAAAAACAACTATTATGACCCTGACCTTAAGCGCAATTAGGGTGAAGGCCCATCAAGTGATCATTGTGTGTAAGTTAATTAAAGTCTGACCAATACTCTAGGAGGGGTAGAGACTCTTGTGAATCTTGGGTTGAAGGCTAACCAGATGTCCCTCTTTCAAGTTGCAACTTTTCATCATATTACATAAAAATCTGTGTAGTTGTGACTTTGTGGTGTATAACCTTATAAAACTTGACTCAATCAAACTGTGGGACATTCTTTCAAGATGTGAGACTCGGGGACAAGGAATAAAATGCTTTGCAGTCCTACATAAAGAGGGACATCTGGTCACACTACTCACCATAGCTCATCAGTCCTTTAGCCCAGATGAGATTAAAATGTTTGGTGTTGTTTTTATTAATTTCAGTGTAAGTTTTAGTCTCTTTCTTATGTAAAATGTACCTTTCGGCTGCTCCTTTGTATTCTCCACCAAGGAGTCACCACAGCAGATTAATCCGCATTGGTAATTTGGCAGAGGTTTTATGCCAGATGCCCTTCCTGACACAACTCTCCATGGTGAGCGGGGCTTGTGTCCCCTCCTGGAATCAAACCAGGGACCGTTCGCTTTTAAGGCGAATGCATAATCCACTACACTACAAGGACACTTATGTAATGGATTGTCAAACATTTGAAACATAGTCATGTAGGCATCCTAAAGCTCAGTAAATATTTGCACCAAAGCCATACCATGGTTGTGTTAACAGATTTCATAAAACTGAAAAGTCTAATATGTAAGACATTTTCTATCAATTTTTAATTTGTTTTAGCTATTTTTATATGTACAGAAGATTATTTGTTAGTTGTTGTTAATTTTTTTGTTTAGTTTTTATTTTTATTTCAGTAAATTATATTGGTTTTTTACATTTAGTTCAATAATATAATACTGTTATTATTATTACTATTATTATTTAAATACTTTATTTAAATAATAATGATCTTAAGTTAAAAAACAATATGTTAAACGTTAAAATGATTTAAAGTCAGATCATTTTTTGTTCCTATTTTATTTTCCTAATTTTCAAAATATTTGTTCTGTTAGATATTAAACATTAAGTGCACTAACTACATACATAAGCTAGTTTAACAGTTGTAAAAAGCATCTTCAGCTGCTCCCAAAGGGGTCACGAAAGCAGATGATTCCACAGAGGCAATGTGGCACAAACTTTATGTTAGATGCCCTTCCTTACGCAATCTTCCCTTTGTGGCAGGGGTTTGTGTTTAGCTTGCATTTAAGAAAATAACTATCTTAATAATACAAAGCTTCCTAATGCTCACCCCGAAAGGAGGTGGGAGAAAAAAGCATACTCAGATGGTTCAATTCTGTGTGGTGTTTTTAAATAAAAATTTCAATGTATTTTTGTCAAATTTTAACACCACTAGTTAATAGGTAATTCAACCAATTGAAATGTGAGCTAAGGTGGCCTAAAATCCAAAACAACAGCTACGAAAGGCTCGATTCTGGCACTGAGCATTTAAAGCTGTCTTTATTAAAATCTGATGTAATTTTAGAGCACAGCATCAAATTCAAATACTGCAAAAACTTCTTTAAAGCATTTTTTGCATAATCATTTAGATAACACTGACCGATAGCTGGAGGATCTTGTAGAGCGCGCCTTCTTGGATTGGCTGCAGTGAAGGAGTAGAATGGAGTAACAGACTTTCCTGACGTACTCACTGAATTTGGACTTGCCAACCCGATATCTGCCCTTAAAGAAGACTGAAAGACAAAACAAACACAAAAAAGTTTAAAACCAAAAAAAATCATCAGCTTTTATTGTTTAAAATGTTCATTATTTCACTTTTTTTTATATATATTTATATATATTTTATTATTTCAATTTTTTTGTAACAATCCCATAATCAAGCTCTGAAATAATGCATTAAGGTCTTGTTTTATTTTTTTGGTACAAAATCTTTAGTATATCAAATGAAGATAAACAAAATTTTACCTTCATAGTATGAATTTTCTGAGTTACAGGGCCTCTAAGCACATAGGGGTGGTTTTCAGTTTTACACTTTTTAGTTGATAGAATTTTTTTACAGCATTTTTGAGCCCTCATGACTCAACAAAAGACATCAATATAAAACTTTCATGAATGAAAAACAAATTTAAACTCAGTTTAAAAAATTGCAACCAAATCAGTTTTACACCCACTCCACGTGTCATAATCTAAAGCCAAACTCTTATTTTTGTTAAGTACAATTTTTTTTCAATGACCAAATATAAACAATAATATACTCAGATAGATCATAGTTTCAATAGCAAAATGATGTACTGTTTGTCACAGACATAATGGGTGACACTTGAGAGTGGGTGTAAAGCTGATTTGGTTGCATGTGCTTATTCCAGCCCCAAAAATTTAAAGCACCTGGTTATGAGGGCTAAAAATACAGGAATTAAGATAAAATAAATATTCCAATGTGTAAAATTTCAACCCAAAGCTACACAGTAAACCTTTCATCACTTAATTAATGTCAGCTGGTAGATTTTTGTCAGCATCTAATCATGGTTAATAAATAGTTCCAAAATGAAAGTTGAACCGATGTCACAGATGTTCTATCAACACTGGTTGGAGGTACTTCTTAAAGGTTGCCTAGATGTCATTGTCAGACTTTGTGGCAAGAAAGAATTTGTGTTCTAGAATTGTTTTTTAATATCTCTTTATCAATTAGAATAAAACAAAATAAATGAAGCATTCTTAATAGAAAGAATTGATGAGAAAAAATATATACTTCAGGGACTTCCTGCTTCTGAGCGCATTCTTTATCCTACTGAGCTAGTTCTCTTCAAATTAAAAAAAGGCTCCAATTAATACTAGTCAGTGTACATGGAGAAGACATTGTGTGTCCATCTGTTCATGACATGCACTAACCAGATTAGTACCTGGGTTTTTTTTAAAAAAAAACAAAAAAAAAAGACTTCTGAAAGGCATTTAATTCCTTCGTTACTATTATCTGATCTATATTTCTCAATTTGTAAGAGACGATCTGACCGGACCTCTATTGCACACGGCAACAATGTCAACATCCGCCCCAGTACAGTTCAGTTTTTGCCATTGGACTGTGACCAGTTTTGACCTGAGAGATGACGCTGGTGTTTCATGTTTGCTGGGTATGTACTTCAGAGGCCTACAACTCATAAAATGTTTATAAAATAAAGGCATGATTTTGCATTGCTTCAATAAATATACTAAAGTTATTGAACAATGAAACCCACACATCAATAATGTCATAGCTCATCTGGTTCATGATTCATCATAATTCACAGGTTATTGTAATGTGTCAAGTTCAGAAAGAAAGCGATATGTTTTCTTGTCACTGGTATGCTGTATTGCATGAACTAATGAGAAACAAAATCCAACAAGAAATCGAGTCAAATCCAGGACAAAATAGTATCTTTCATCACCAAATCAAAGGGTTTGAGTTCAGGAGTATTATGACAACATGGTCAGCAGTAACCAATGGCTATCACCAATTACACTGACCATCGTTGATCTACACCATTAAGTATCAGCACAACCATAGTTTCTATGGCTTGAGCTTGACCTTGAGCACAATTTGGGTGCAAGGACGGGTGCTTCACCATGGCATTAGCTCAACGGCCCTTCGGTCAGATCAAATCAGATAAAAATCAGCTGGTTCTAAGAAGATCAGGTGAGAACTTTTCTCAGACTTGAATTATTTTATATGCAATGACCAATTTGTAAAAAGAAAAAAGAAATGTTAAAAAAAGTAATGGATGTCCATATTATTTTAAAGAATTATACCGTATATTATTTAATTTATTCTGCATGACAAGACAAACCGTGACAGTCTTTGGGTGCTCACCATGTTACCCTGTCATCAATATCTATTTGACCTCAACAACCCTAACAAACTGGGTTAAGTTGCCAAATTAAGAGCTTGGTCTAATTAGAGTAATTGGATAGAGATCAGGAGAGCAAAGACCATGTCAGTGAGGACAACTTAAACTTATTAGGAAGAGTAGTAGTAGTAGCTGGTTCGAAAGCTTGCCTCACGTGCCCTCTTGGGTCCTCCGTTGCAAGCTCAAGATTGACACAGTTTAGCACTGAGACTTTTCCAGCTGATGTTAAAACTACAGCCTTGATTTTTGATTTCACAAAGTCAAAACAATCCCAATATGAAATGTAGCACAAAAGAAATAAAGATATTTCCCTGACATAAAATGTAGGTTACTGAAAAAAGTCATTCTATAAAAAAAAAAACAAAAAAACAAGCCATCACTGGTGTTAGAGCTTTCAGATGGCACAACAGACTCACTTCTGCTGTTGCCTTTCTTTGTTCAGCGATGTTGAATACCTGCAGCAACACTGGGCCTGACCTCCTTTATACTACTATAGTCAGTCTGGGAGGAACCACATGCAGATATGGATGTTTGTATGAATAATCAGTCACGCAATAATCATTAACTTCACTCTTGCAGCTTAAACACTTTATTTTGAGACTGTACAAATTTCGTCATTAAATGCAAAGTTTATTATCAGATTTTGAGGTACAGAAATTCTAAAATTCTGATTTTAAATGTTACAAAAGTATCTATAGCTCATATGAAGTACACCTCAGGACCAACAGGCAGAGGAATGCAAGTCATGCTCCTTTCTGAGCCATGTTGGAAACTATGCCAGTCATGATGTAAAGTATCCACATGTCATGTGGAAAGTAGATCATGAGATCGATTAACTTATTCTGTCATCTTGCTTGACTGGATGGCAGTCAGTTAATCTCAGATCTCTGCAGCTGCAAGTGTGACTCCTTTCCTCTGTGAGTATTCAAAATATCTGAAACAAGATTTTGCGTGAGAAAGTCAAAGACAAGAAAAGTTAGAGTGAACTGGGCTTAAGACAGGAGTCTAATCTCCCAGTCCTGACTGCTAGATTTGTGGTGTGATTATGAAAGCTTTTATTTAGACAGCAATAGAAGATTTAGAGCAACCAAAGTCATACAGAAAACAATTCCTTCAAGTTGTTTCTGTTAAAGGTGGTTCTACAAGCTACTGAATCTTTAGGTTTACTTGTTTTTTCACTCGACTACATAGAGTCCTGTGAAAACTTCTATTTTCACATGACTTCATATACAGATTCTACCTCATTCTGTAGCTTGGTGCCAACCTCAGGTATGGGGTCTGTTTAGCTTTAAATGCTCATGTTTCTGTACAGAGCTTTCACCACACATTTGGATTATAAGAGACTGCCTACAACAATAAAGACTATATTGTAGCTTGTGTGCCACTCATTTTGAAGTAAAATATTTTAGAGTGGGCTCAAAATGGTGCATATTAGGAGAAACAAGAGCTGAACATCCAATGAGAGACTCACCTGGCAGCCAGATGCCCCAGGATCCCTGCCATAGCCAAGAAATGAAGCCCTCTCTGATTTACCTGTAAAAACACACAAAAAAAAGAGTAATTACTATCATAGTATTTTATGGAACTTTTATGGAACACAGATGGTTTTATAACTAATAACAGGCTGCAGTATTTAGTCTGCCATGAAGTGTTTGGCAGTAGATAAACACATAATTTGCTGCAGTAATGTGTTCTTAACTTTACTCACAATGATTTGTATGTTATTACACCTGTTTGGTCAAAAACATTTCACTATTATTCAATTTTAGTTCACAAATTTGTCTTTCTGGGCATTCTATTACACAGTCTTATAGTGCTGGTTAAAAAACAGCTACACTGGAACAGTGAAGGTTATAATGTAGCTTGTGTGCCAAGCAGTCACAGGAAGCAAAACAAGTTTGGTTTACCCACACATGTCCCTATCAATCTGATTGTTTTAACCATTTTCTCTAAAGTCACCTATTGAACACCTTCTCTGCTGCTGTCAGTATGATGTCTCCATGATGGAAAATTAAGAAAAGCTAAAGGTTTTAACTGCAAAGATCCGCAAAAATGCTCAATAGCGTGAAGCAAATAATTATCTTTTTCTTTATAGGCAACTTGGATGTAGACAAAACATGATTCTACAAAGTCTACCATAGTATATTAAAATAACATCTAAAAAATAATATTATGATCTGGAAGTTTCTATTCAAGGACATGAGAAGGAGCGTTTTTCTTTTTAGTTCAGAAATAAAATATATTTGGCAAAACTTAGAGCTGTTGTTCCTTTCACCGAAGCAAACAGCTCAGTTTGTCCCACTTTTAAATGCCATCTACTGTAATATTATCTGATGTTGGCAGGAAAAGAAGGATAGAAAGAACAAGGGATGGGATGAGTAGATAGATTAACTGACGGACTGATGGATGTATATCAAGCAAAAGCCTTTGGGGCTGAAAAATGAAGCCAGTCCCTGGCAGTTTCTCTAATGGCCACTTGAAGCTCTTTATTCGTTTTGTTTTTTTTGTGTGTGTTTTAACAACTAACAGATTGGATTTTGTTAAGGCTTAAAGTTAGGGGTGTGTCTGCTTTGTAACTTGCAGCTGTCTGTTACGTCTTACCTCCGCTCACTGAGCTGGACACTTTACCTGTGTTTGTGCTGTTGGTGCATTTAGAAGCATTTTTTAAAAATAAATATTTGGAAAAAATAATGCCTTGCTTTACAGTTAAATGTACTAAGAGCCAATACAAGAATTCTGGTATTTCATTAAGCTTAATTTATGGCCACCACATTGGTTGTTCCATGTGCCAACTATGACGAAATCACAGCCTTATCACCATTTATACCAACAATTAAAGCGCACTGGACATGCTGCAGTCTTCACCTAAATAACAGGCATTACCACACAAAAAAACCCCTCCACATCAGTGTTGAAATGGGAAAAGAAGAATTCAAAACAGAAAGTGAAGCAATCACAAGGATTTTTTTTTACTCCCATTTTCTCCGCAGAGTCGCATCATTTCAAGCCCTGAGTGCAGTCTAAGAATCTCTGAACTCCCGCACTGATATATCATTAAAATGACCGTCACTATCATACACTCATGTCATCAACCTGGCCATGCCAGAAGTTGTGATGTCACTTTTGGCACACACCAACATTCCTGAGGGTCACAACAGCAAGCATAAATAGGCTGTTAGTCTATTTCCCCCCTGGGGATTAATAAAGTTCTCTGATTCTTCTTCTTCTTCTGACACTTACATTACTGTGCAATAAGCTAACCCTCATTTCTTGATATCTGGCACAGAAAATTGTAAAAAGGTCTGCATGTTTCAATGATTTATTAAAACATGGAAACATAAATGGAAATACATTATATGAAGCAAAAACCTGCTTGAAAGTCAACATTTGATATGGTATGCCTACCTTTATTCTTCAACACAGCCTGAACTCTCTTAGGCAAGTTTTCTTGTAATTTCTTTAAGTCATCTTCAGGAATAGATCTCCAGGTTTCTTGAAGGACATTCCAAAGTTCTTCTTTGAATGTTGGATGCCTTTTGTTCTGTTCTCTATTAAGATGATTTGAAATATTAAATTTGGATTCATTACTACAGCTGAAGAGCTAGTTGTATCTCTAGGGTCCTGTGTCTTTGCTGAATATTTTCCCATTTCTTAAGGACATGACTTTCAGATAGTGTTCATCTGCTGTATATAGTTTTTTAGGTCTAGCACATCTTGTTTTGTCCTCCATTTATTCAGTTTCCTAGTTTTTTTAAGGAGACTCTACACACCATTCCAAGACTTGCCAAGTTTTCAGCTAAACAGCTCTTTGGGAATCACCTTGGTGATACAAAAATAAGATTCTATGCCTGTCAAAATGTGCTATCTTTAGCATGTTTTTTTCTGATTCATCTAAAGAAATGGGAACAAATGATGCTTTTGTGACAGGTTGCTAATAACAAAGTGCCTAAATATACAATTTAAAACTTGTTCTTTGCTAAGTTTTCTTTTATGTGTAGAAACTAAACTGGTTCGTCCCATGTGTTAGGACATACAGTCCACTGATGCAGTTTGCTAACCAGGCTTGCTAGTGTCTTAGCAGTCCAGCTACTGTGTGCTAGCTTCTGGCTCCCAAAAAAATATGTCAGTAATTCAAAGACATTGAGGAGTCATAATAAAAAGGACAGAAACCAGCAGATAACGACACAATGTCTAAATTAGAGATGTCCCTGGTTACTAATTTAATAGCTATGCAATAGCAAATGAGATTAAACATTGGCCACACAAATATGGTATATGGATTTAAAAACTGATTCTTTGATAATCAAATCTTGTTTTTGTCAGTTATATGACTTTGTAAATTTATACAACAGCACCACCTGCACCACTTCTGTAAAACAGTGTTATGACTCAAAGTTTTCAGTATGCAGTTTGTTTTTGGTTAATTCATTACTGATAGAATCGTCAGGGTCCTTCTCTCAGTGGCACATCCTCAGAAGAAGGCCCCCAAACATCCGTCAGGGGACAAATAAAACATAAAGCATATAACACCCATGAATCATACACATCACAATATCAAAACTCAGCATTTTCAGTCCCTTGGGAAAAAAACAAACAAACAAATGAGAGGTCTTCTGGGAGAATGATGAATAACTTTAACGGCATCATACATTATTTTTGTCAGACTTCCAAATATTACAAGCACAGTCAAAAATGCTGGAAATAAATTCTGTTTACTCTGGGGACAAGGTAAATATTTTCCGTGTTTTAAAAACCTGCATAGTTCAGATTTTTTGTTACACAATGACTGATCTGAACATTGCTTTCACATGCACAGGTGAACAGAGGCACATCTAAGAGAATGCACTTGTGCTTATCTGAGCAGTCCTGCAGGGGACAGTTGTTCTGCATCTGTGCAGACTGTCTCTAGAGACGAAGGAAAGCTGAGGAAATCAGAGATGATAGTCTAACTGGCAAAGCAGCTTCTTCCGTAACAATAATGTGAAACAGTTCTGAGCCATAATTCTTGCAAAAGGAAATAGGATTAAGTTGCCGGTTACCACCAACGTTCAACATCATAGCAGGATGATGAAACATCTCCTTTGAAAAAGAATATTAATTTCTTAATTTTTTGTTTAATATGTAAAGGTGGTTTATTGAAATTCATTTTCATTCCTAAAATGTCCTACGAGAGAAAGGTCTGGTCAAGTGCAAGATTTAAATATTCATTGCAAGCATGTGTTCTGTCACACGCACTGTGTCTGATGTGAATAATTGATGGTCACTGTTGTAATTTCAGACTCCAACAGTAGACAGATGTGTTTGTAAAAGCAGTCACAGTCTACACTATGACACAGAGAAGCACCACAGCTCCACAAAAACTGGAGCCTAACAGAACAAAATCTACTAACATGCTCTTCCTACTGATCTTTGTCATGAATCTTTAATCTGCATTATGCATCTATTTTTGTTGTTTTGCATAAAATGTTGATACTTAATCATGATTGTGTTGCAATAAAATAAAAAATATATATAATTTTGGCTGCCCCCTTGTTTTTCCCCAAGGGGCTGCCACTATGGAACAATCCACATATGTGATATGGCACTGATTTTACACTGGATGCCATTCCTGATGCAAACTTCCCATTTACTGGGCTTGACATGGCACTAGGAGTACACTGGCTTGAACCTGGGAACAGGAATTGAGGCAAATGTGTTAACCACCACACAATGGAGACAATGATTATCTTTCAATTTTAAAAAAGGGGAATTTGCATTTCTATTTTAATGGTGTCAATTTGCAAATATAGGGTGCAATTGTCTTGGTTTTGTTGAGGGTGGCAAACTTTAATAACCCTCTTCTACATGATAAAAAAAAATAATTTAGTATATTACTTTTATTTGTGTAGATTTCAACAAGAGGAAAATAGCATATGCAGTATACAAAATACAACCATAAAATACAGTATACAACCATAGGTTTAAGCCATAAGAATCCATGGTGACATGCGTGTAACAAACGTGATTTACAATCTTCCTTTTAAAGCGTCATGATTCCAGGTACGGACACAAGCCCTTCTCACCATGGAGGGTTGCATCAGGAAGTGCATCTGGTGTAAAACGTCTGCCAAATTACCAATGTGGATTAACCTTAATTTATAAAGTCCCAAAGGAAAAATGGGCCCGGGTTCTTATGGGTTAAACCCTAAGGGCAACCTCCGGAGCTAAAAAATAAAACCAACATGAAGGAGCAAAACTGCAGTTCCTCTAGTGACCACTTGAGGCTTAGTCCATGTTAAAATGGTAAACTTTACAGCATTGAAAAGCATGTTTACAGTCTGGTATAGATAAGAGTTTTGACCTCTATGAATAATTTTCCCCTTCATACACACTCTGAATGGGTAGATTTTTTTATATAACTCAACGATCTGGATAATTGAGTTAGGGGTAAGGCTGCATTAATTGACAAGTGTCCTGGCATGGGCAGCTGGAGCCAATTGCTGGCTACAAAGCCTCATCCACAACTTCACACCATTAAACTGGACTTCTTCACTGTGTGTGTGCTTTTGCAGAATTTTTATCTGAATATATATCTTTTTTCATCTGTATAGTATATGTATATAGCTTGCTAAACAAGCTACCTAGCGTTAGTCCATAAATTAACACTGTAGCCTTTCAGTCATATGAAGTCACTTAAATACGACCAGCTAGACGACCGGCAGTGAATGAAAACACCGTAAGTGATCAATATACAGACGACCGGTAGTACACGAAACCTATCTGGGACATCAATATATTGAGGTCCGGCAGTACTGGGGTTAAGGCACAAGAAAATCAACATGGCAGCAGTCAAAACACTAATGCTGAGGCTTTAAAATGCAAAGTTAATGATGGAGATTTACAGAAATTTGCACGCAAATTTCAGGAGAATTCATATTTATGATGCTGAAGTAAAGTAGAACAAAGTGATATATCAAGTAGACCAAAATGCTGGGTTGGCCAGTTCCAAAGCCAGGAGCCTAAATTAGCTGAATAAAATATCATGCAGTGACACCACCTTCTATCTGACACACAAATACTGCAACTTACTATGAGGAAAATGGGTCACTGTATTAAAGTGCACATTAAAGTGCAAGTTTTTAAAAGGTACATCCATAACTGAATTATTTCAGTTTAAAGCTTATAAATTAAAACACATCCCTACTGTGAGGAAACAAGAAACAAATAAAACCAGAATTCATCCGTTTCATGTGTTAGAGGCTTGTTATCATGCGTGTTTTGTTTTCCCTCCTCTGCACAGGCCTGTGTGATCACAGCCTCACAACAAGAGCAACACTAGTATTGTTATTATTATTTCCAGAGTACGCCCATTTGTTCTGTGCAGCGCTATGCGGGACTAAAGCATGTGTTTTCTTTTTGTGCTGTCACAGGCCCACTAATGAGTCTAAAGTAATGTGACTGATAGGAAACACAATTCATTATCTGTCTAAAAAAATAAGTGAGAGATGCAAAAAGCAACACAAGTAAAGTGGTTTAATTACTGCAATCACCATCAATAATATGAATGTATGTATGGAGACTGTCATCACTCAGTATATCCCCCATGCAATGAAAAAAAATCAGTCTCAAGAGTGAAAAAAATTCCATCAATTCTGATTTAAATATTCAGCAAAGCTGTTCATTAGCATATCGCTCAGAGATGAGAAGGTGTAACAACAATTTTACTGCAAAGGAGACTCTATCTTCAACAGAATGCAATTCGCTGAAAAAAGCTCTGTATCATACTGCTAATCAGAATCTCAGACAAAGCCTAAAAACTTAAAATCCTGCAGTCACTCAAACAACTAGAAAAAGGATCAACTGTCCTCATTCACTTGACCAAATGTTATTAAATTATAAAAGTAAAAAAAAAATAACACACTGTAGGGTTTCAGGGCTGTCCTCGAGTCAGTGTGAGGAGCTCAGTCATTCAAGGCTCATTTACAGTAATAAAGCTTCACAGATTGTTGTTTATATGTTGTAGCCACTTATTGTCATCAGGAGGCAGTATCACAAACAACTGGTCTGTTGGCTACTCTTGTTTGCTGCTGGTGGTACTTCAGCCAGTTACAGCAAAGACTGGATCATATAAAGAGCTGAATTGAAACCAACAAAAAAACGAAAAGTGACCACTACAGTCAGTGTCTATGATTTTCATGCTATTTTTATATAACTCTCTTCTATCTATGTGTCAGGAACTCCACTGTTGTTACGTTCCTGTCCAAGCCTACTGTTCAGCCAATCAGCATTCAACCTACGCTCAGGGTAATCCTTGTTGAGCAATGTGTAGTTGCATTTTTGGAGCGTTGCCCAACAGCACGTATGTGTTAGCAATACCCTCTCTGCATTGGCTCTGCATGGGCAGATGGACACAACTACAGTACCATAAATCTAGCATCGGGAGGGGCTCAGAGTAGAGTAGTAGAGTAAAGCCGCCATTAACACAGTAGACCCAAAATCAACACAAAAAAACCTAAAATCCGAGTAGGAAAAAGTTGTATTTTTTTACTCTAAAAATCACAAACATGTTTAACAAACCATTTTTATAACTTAAAATGGAAATTTAAAGTGCAAATTTCCAAAAATGTATGCATAAATTTAGCAAACAACACAGATATAACACATTTTTACATTAAAATGCTGGCAATGTCTCAGGCGTTTTTTGTACAACTACATATAAAACAATCAGGCGTCACAATAAGATGCCACAAAACATTTGCATTTTTCCACCAACAGGATAATACGTGTTATTTTTTTTTCTTGCAAACACTCTCTCTTCCCATTTCTTCCTGCACTGAACACACACAGACGGCGCACCAATTGCACACAAAAATCACGGCACACGGTATCTATTATAACTCTGGTTTTCCTTGGCCTATCAGCACGATTTGAAAACTGGTATGTAGCTTGAAGTCCGCACTTTCGACACAAATTGAAACAGAGACTCAGCGAGGCTGTTTCTTGCAGCTACATCATGTGATTTGTAGTCATGTGATTTGCAGTCATGTGATTAGGACGCACCGGCCTGTCTGTTGACCCCAGAGGGTTTTAATCATGCCCAGCTGGGAGGAGACGTTACATCTCTCAGCTGACTTGGGAACGAGCTCTTCCAGCTCTTCCGGAGTGGCGAGAGAAGGAGGTCTAGGCATCTCTATTGAGACTGCTGTCCCTGCAATTCGGACCTGGATGAGTGGCTTAAACTGCATGGACAGATGGAACAAATAGCACACTGAAATTATCCAACCTTCTGGGTCAATCCACAGTGAAGACACGTCCTGTCTTCTTCTCTGCATCTGTATTCCACATTCAAATACTGCACTGTAGTTTGTCACCGGCACATTTGCCAAGCTGTGAAAAGCTATCGTGAAGTCATTCTGCAAATTTTAAATTGCTACAGTGGTGCCACGTAAGGACTTTCACTCACTTGTTGTGAAGTCACTCCAGAGTTTTATTGCATCACTATAACACTCTAAAGTTTTTGGCACCGTGAACCAAAAAACCTTAATAATTTGCCTGTATCTGAAAAGTTATTTGGCTCTTCCTGGCCATACTGTACTACAAACGTACTTTAGATGACAGAGATGGTTTCCTCTGTGCCCAGTTTCTGCTAAATATAGCCCTTCTATTACTTTTGGAGTTAAAGTATTTTTCAGCCAGATCCAACAATTGTTTTCCTTGTGCTTTTCAGTCTTTTGCTGTTTTTCCATTCTCCAGGCTGCTGCCATGTGCCTTTTATCAAGAGAGGTCTGTTTCTACCACACACAAAATTTCACAAGTGTTACACTAATACATTAACTTCTGGTAAGTTTTCTAATTGCAGTTCAAGGGGTGCATGTTTCTGTCAGTGATGCTTTAGGTTCTTAATCTCATTGTTTGATTATTTGCTTTTTCATTTGGTTGAATGCTCTGGGTGTTTAATTTCTTATTTTTGCACTGTGCTCACCAAGGAAGACCTTCACTACTGTAATAGATACTTGTACCAAACACAGCTACTCTACACAAGGTAGGAATTCGACATTTGTAGATTTTCTCTGCTATTCAATAACTAACCCAACAACCTTAAAGCTAGCTTACTTCTTGAACTGCTTAAAAATGAATTCCATATGTTTTATTGTGCAATACTGTAGCTCAAGTATAAAAACTAAAAACAATAACAGACCTCATGACTGTTAACTCTGAGAGCAATGATTTGTTTTAGGGTCATCTTCTCAACATCATTATGTAGCCACTTTGGAGCTGAAGAAAATATAGTTATACTGAGATCTATTCTGAAACTTACATTGGAAACCAAAGCATAGTGACTATCAGTTCACATTAACAATAATTATAAAAATTATAAGAAGACAGATTAATATAACAGTTGTAACTGCAAATTTTAAAGCCAGTTCAGCCTCATCTAGCTACGTATATGCTAGTAGAGCAGAGAATAAACAACCCTGAGAGCAAAAATCCTGCAAAAAGAAAAGGAAATCTGGCCAGTCATTCATAGTGTGCCTCCTTATTGACCATAGTACTGCAATACAGTATAGCATGGCACTGTGTCAGGCCCCTTATTTTGATACTGTGAGAGGTAGTGACCTAAGCGCCTCCAGGGATCAATTCAAAACCCTTGCCACAAAAACAGCCAATTAGTGAGCGTGCTTCACCGCCTCGCAGATGCATTCCAAGGGCCTCTCTTTTTCCATCTAGAAAACAAGTCCGTTTCCCTCACTCCAAGGAAAGCCAAGACCATGAAAACAAACACATTATACAAGACGAGGAATTGTTCTTAATCTAGAAAGCAAATGAACTTATCGCACACTTTGTTTGTTTTCTTTGATCAAACATGCTTTTGCTGTGTCTGTGTGTCCGTGCTTATATGTGTTATTATGTGATGACTTCCTGGGGTTTTTCCTGGCTCACAAAGGGCCTTTAGAGGTGACTACAGATGTAAGCATAATTGGTCCATAAAGACTAAAAGTAATGTGTCTATATCACCTTATTTGGCAGAAATCTATACATTTTTAGCCATCGGAGAAAAATAAATGTCAATTATTCTCAAATACATGAAAACACAATAAAAACTGTTTTGTTTTAATACAAGGCTAAATACAAAAATTCCTCTATGCTGAAAAAACTGAAAACTGGAAAACATTTTTCATATAAAAGTTAGCAGATTCTTTGTAGCTATTTTTATGTCATACTTTCTGTTGAATAACACAGAAAAGGTGCAATCCAGGGACCAGACTCTGACATGATTAAATAATAAACCGTCAGTAGGTTACTATCTCCCATATGACGCCAATGTTTTGGCCTGTCTGGGCGTCTTGAAAGCAAAATTAGACAGGCTCCATGGTTACTAATAAATTCCTCTGGCAACCAGAGATGGTACTAGGACACATCAGATGTACACTCACTCGCTTTTTCACCATACCTTTTAACATGCCTCCTGCTGTTTCCTTTACTTATGAGTTTGTGTACATCTATCTGTCCAAAGCTGTTTGATGCTTCCTAGCAGATTTTTTTAGACTGTAAATAAAAGCTGATTGGGTTAGAGGTTAGGACACTGTGTGAGGAAACAGGGAAGGGAGGTACTGTACCAAATCAGCTTCCTCCCATGCTGGCAGAAAATTTCTACAGCACAGCATTAGGAATAACAGTAGGATCAAAGAAAATAATAGAGCCACATAACACTGAGGAAACATGACTCCCTTGCCCTGAGCTCAACATCAATTCTGCGTACAGCCTTGTCAGCACCAACATTATTCAAAACAGCAAGAGCAAATGTTAATGAGTTCTTATTTGCATATTTATTTTTTTCTTTGTTGAAATGTCACTGATTATTACGTACTATGATGATAAATGCAACTGCTCACGCAGCCTGATGTGTAATTAGCCATTAGGTGGAATGAATAGATCAATTAAAGGCGAGGGACCGGGATTAAGAGAAATCAAACTGGGAAGAATGCAAGGAGGAACAACATAACACATTTAGCTCAGGGGGAACAATCTACTCCTTTCAGATGAGGCTAAAAATCCAGAAAGAGTTACTAATCAAGAGAAGGTGTCTAAATCAGCAAGATCAAAGATATTCCTTGTTACACTGCATGTTCTTTAGCCCTGAAGTATGCCCAGTTTATTTCATTTTTCTCTACATGAGAGGAGAGATGCAGATTTCCTGATTGTATTTATCCCCTCCCAGGATAATCAGGTGCCATGGCTTGGTCTATTTAAATTTCTTCTAACTTGGTAAAAAGGGAAAAAGGGGGAGGTGGACAGGGGAAAATGTTTTCGCTTGGCCTTTGCCTTTTTCTGAGCCCAACTATTCTCCTGCCAGTGCTTGTTACTCACAAATGAGGAAAAAAATGCATTACTGTGGACCAGATGGGAACATTCCACATGACCAAACCAATCAATCACCTTGGTGGGACGCAGGTGTGACACAGCCGTGCAGCAACACACCATTTCACAGTCTATCAGGCACAAACACATGGTCACCAATCAATGGCACCCTGAGGACCCATGAGGCGGGGTGCTTCTCCGTAGCCTCACTGGTTCATAGCTGATGACTTCATAATCACACATCCATTCTCTCAGAGGAGAAAGGCGATGAGCTCCCTAATAACGTCTCCCACCATGTGAACACCAACATTGTAATGGATGCTGCTGTAGTAGGGACACTAACATGCTCCCCTGCATCTCACATTCACACGTGAGCTCAACACCATCATCCCTGTGAGGCTGAGAGAGAGCGGTGTCTGGGGAAACAAGAGCACATTTAACAAGCTGAAGAAATGTCCCCCAGTTGACTATTAGAATCAAGTCAGTGTGTTGCATCAAAGTATCCACTGATGTTTGGTATTTGATGTCAAACAACTGTTGAACAGCGAAAACAACAGAGAGCTGACGAGAGGTGAAGGACAAGGAAGGATACGCACATGGGTTAGGAATGTTGTTCCAGCTCCAAGCACTGTGGGCATTATTTCCTTACTCAGACAAACCCCTAAAAACCCTGAGCAGTCTTCAGAACAAAAACCTGAACTCAATAAAACAAGAAAACAGCCAGGAGGGGATAAATCTTTTGATGAGTACTCTGTGTGGATGGCACTGCATGAGGGCAAAAACTAGCCACCATTTAAAAGAGTTTTGCTGATTTTAAGTTGAAAAAAATGTACCTTCCCACCCCCATATTCATGGCAGTAGAGAAAAAGTCTCACAGAGCCATGCTTCACTCTACACTTCCCACACTTCACACTCTCGGGGCTGTGCCAGCACAGGAGAAAATGTCAGGCATTGTCAAGTGGGAGTAAAGGCGAAACAAATGTTTGCATTTTATTATCCAATCACAATCCACTACAGTCCAACAAGAAGGGAGTGTAATATTATCTAGTGTTTTGTTTGCCAGTACTCCCAGCATGGACACAGGACACCTGGGCAAGCAGTTGTGACTGCGCAAAAAAAAAAAAAAAAAGATGGAGGCGGGAGCTAGAGGAAGAGTAGGCAAGAGAATTAGTGAGCAACTGTGGGCCAAGCTCTCTCTGGCTCATCTCATCAAAGCCTCAGTATTTGATGTGTTGACCAACCAGTGGCTTTATTGGAGGGCAACTGCAAAGTTCATCTAAAACCTGACTTGTCCCTGTGAGACTGATGTACAGAAACCAGTTATCAATTTCATGCATTCTCCAGTTCTACTGTAAAAGCAAATAAATAACAAGAATTTGTCACCCATCTGGGTTTAAATGTTTCTACTAAAGGGGATTTTACCAAAATCGTTTATTCTCTCATGATAAATGCAAGCAGACTGCTGCATTAACAATTTATTCGTACTGAGATTTCTGTTTTTTTTCATGCAGAACTTCAATGCCAAATTACATGTGATGGCCGATATTTTTTCTATTTCTATTTGCAGTAGGACCATATGTAACAGGTGCATATGGTACCACATGCTGATAGGTTAGATTACAAACAGGGATATTTATTTTGACTGGCCTCAACTGAACTAAAGTCAATGCTGACACTCTACAATATTTCGAAATTAAATAGCTGTGTATAGAGAGACAATGTAAAAAGTTAAAAAAGTATCCAGCCATCTTATTTATTAATCACTAACATACACACAACAATGGCTGGTATTCTGAGTTCTTGACAGCATTTTGGCTTTCTACAAACAATTTTCAAGACAGAACATTTTAAGACTCAATGGTTATTTGCTTTTTTTTGGGTGTGTATATTGACACTACAATAATTATAACATTTCCAAGGGTATCAACAAGGTAATGTGAAGCAGTAAAGTTAGCAGACTTCAACTGTTCCTCCAACATCATTTCTTCTGAATGAATCATTTCCCTTTTAGCGTTGTGCTTGTATTAAATAATCTCTAACATTCTTCTTGGCATCAGCTGCAGGCAGCTAGAGACGAAAGAGCAACAAGAGAACAGGGGAGGGGGGAAAAAGAGAGAGACGTGGAATATTCAAGGAAATGAGCACAATGAGGAGAGATTTGGATTTTTTAAAAGAAAATATTCAGCAGAAAAGTACTTCTGAAGACAGAATTTGACTCTTGTTGTGCTAGCATCTGCAAACATAACTGGAATTAAATATCTTGAGGCCTTGACCTTCTAAATTCAACATGCTTAAGAACTCTTTTATAAAAAAATGATCTGATGTGACTGAAACTAGCAACATTAAGACATCTTTCCACTGCTTATAAATATAACTGTGGCACTCTGACCCCTGCAGCTGCTTTTTAGATCCTTGTTATGTCATCATACCTTAGCTATACTACAACTCTTCTATCCTCTGTGGAGAGACAGCCTTCAAGGCCTACTCAGACTACAGCTGATCCTCTGCAGCTGAGCAACCTCGCCAGTCACATGCTGTGGGCCAGGGCCTAAGGAAATAAGGCAGGAAGGGGTCGGGCAGGACTAAGACGGGGGTGAGAAAAGCGTGGAGGCGTGGAGGCTGGGATCTGTGGGGAGATGTGGGCGGCATGAGTAAGGAGAAATGGGATTTGCGCCCTTTCAGCTCGTCTTCAGTTCTTCATGCTCCACTGACCGCCGTAATAGATAAGCACACCCTGCAGCTCTGCATAATGACTGGCTACAGCCTCTAAACTGTACTGTGCATATCCCTTCATTTTCCCTTCTCTGATTTCTGCTTCATCTCTCTCACATACACACACACACACACACACACACACCGAGTATATGCATACTGTATCACTTTTGATAAAGGAATACCTGAAAAACAATATTTGAACCAATGATATTTTATGCTCTTATTGTGAAAGTGTGCAGTAAAATGTGTGTGTGTGTACATGCGTGCGTGCGTGCGTGTGTGTGTGTGTGTGTGTGTGTGTGTGTGTGTGGTGTGTGTGGGAGTAGCATTGGCAGCACCTGTGACCTACACTGTACTGAAAACTGAGTGCACACCTGAACAGCACCTGGCCACAAT